>CAOKZL010003775.1:0-86017 GCA_948472985.1 Iguana delicatissima | reverse complement strand
ATCCCGAATTCAGTCCAGGAAGTGAATGTGCAGTTTGTAGAAAGCTGGAATGCTCTCTCTTTCTTCCCACCCAATCAATTATGTAGCACTTCAGACAAGTTTGTTCTGGATCCCACTCATATGGTGGTGGGATATTGATGACATCTTTGTGGTCTGGATGAAGAGGCAAAGAAAGCTTAGGGCAATTTAAATATCAGAGCAACTTCATTCAATCCACAATGTAGGTTACATTCAGTTGCATGCTTGAAAATCCACACTTCCTTTTCCTTGCTGTCATCTGCAACATTAAGAATAATGAAACAGGGTCTCAGCTTGCCAGGTCACCTGTTCATCCCCTTTAGGTATATGGAGATGCATGATGTAGCTTTCCTAGCCCCTAATAGTGCAATATGTGTTGGAGGGGGAGACACGCCCCATGCTGATCTCTCTCCAAGTTCCTACCCAGCTGATCAATCAGTCCTTCTGTTGGCTTGGCCAGGAGCTAGGATATTTGGCTAGGGCCAGAGAAGATAAGTTCCCTTTCTGGTTTGTCTAGTGAACATCAACCCATTCCATAGGCACTACAGCCTCATTTAGCTGCTAATCATCTTCTAAAAAATGAAACAGAACAGTTTTCACATATTCTTCTATAATACCCAACAAGATTAGATCTTACCTAGAGAAACTCTTGTCTTCAAAAATGAGGAATCAGTCAACAGAGAACAATATAGCACATGGCAGATTTCTTAGTGGCATCTTCTAGCTATCACCTGGCAGTTAGAAAGAACTAACTTCTTGCTGATGCTGTTGTTGTGTGCCTTCAAGTCATTTCTGACTTATGGTGAGCCTAAGGAAAATCTCTCATGAGGTTTTTGGGGGGCTGAAAGCATGTCATGCGGTCCATGCTCCAGAGCTTAAACCACTACATATGGTCCGTCTTAGCTATTCTGAATGTTTAGGTACGTCAGTAAGCAATGGCATTCTGTCAATCTACACATCCACACAAATTATGAGGAAGTGCTGTTAAACAACCAATCAGTCAGCACATGGAGGGCAGTAATTACACAAGTCAGAATTCTTGATTTACATCTTTGTGAATCTAAATGCAGTATGACCTGCATCTATTTCAAAGAATCAGTTATATTAAAAAGCAACACAACTGGCAGAATGTATTATATCAAGACATTTTCTGTACCAGATATTGACTGACAAGAATTTTGGACCACCAGTGATTTGCATTCTATCAAAGAATCTAGGAATCAGTGAGGTCATTGGATAATGTAGCACATTCCCACTTCTGTCAATTTTTGTAACTGTGCTATTGTGATCCTATCTATGGCAATTTCACTGAGAGGTTTCATCAGTCCCAGGGCACCTGTCACAACTCGAAACACAGATGCTTTCTTTTCCCAGAGACACAGACTTTCAATTTGTAGGTTTTGATATTTGATACAAACAATGTATTGTTCATTTCTTTCCATTCATACCTCACCTTTCTCCCAAAGACAACTTAAAAATCAAAGTATCACCTGCAGGTACTGCAAAAATATTACATGCAGTTCCTGCAGTATAATTTACATCACTGAATGCAAACATCTAGGATGCCAAAGTGAGCAGGTTGACAAAACAACATCTGACCTATGAACAACTTTTTGGAACCATAAATGATTAAAAACAATCAATTGCAAAAACCTTCCACTGAAATAACAACTGACAAGCCTTTCTGGTTTATCTATTGTTTCTGTACAGATGCCATCTAATACAAGAATGCTGTAAGCAGGAGAAAGTCTGTGGATCCATAAACTTGACACTTAATGGGCTTCAGGCTGAAGGATAATATCTGACCCTAGTCCTATGCAGCAAACACCATACTTAGAATGTTCCAAACTTTGTGTTCTAGGATAGGCACAGTTTGCTGTAGTCCATTTTGGTTCATGAGGGAACAGCTGAAAAAGTCAGAAGCCAAAGCATTTTACTTTAAGACTTTCATATTTCTACTATGTCAGTCACTGTAATAGTTGTATTACTGTGTCCTTATTCTGTCCAGGAGTAAGGCAGCTGTATCCTGACTCAGTGGACATTTCCAAAATATCTTCCAAAATATTTCTGACGCAGATAGAGCCTATTCCAGTAATTGTTCCTGGACATTATCACTTCTCCATTGCCTGTATCTAACTGCTTTGTTCCTGCTAAGTTTATTTGAATGACCAATAATACGTCTTTGGAAACTGCAGAAATTTTCAAAGCATTTGAAAATTCACACGGCGAGCCAGTGTGATGTAGTGGCTTGAGTGTCAGACTGTGACTCTAGAGACCAGGATTTGAATCCCCACTCAGCCCTAGAATTCCCACTGGTTTCAGAGGAGGGCAAAAGCACCCCCCAACAAATGTTGTCAATAAAACCCTGTGAAAATTTTGCCTTAGGTTCATCATAAGGTGGAAATGACTTGAAGACACATGCCACCATCACCAACAACAACTGACATAGGAAGAAAGAGAACATAGACAGAAGCAGTTGTATAGTGCAAGTGTGTGGGTGTGTGTGAGTAAATGTATGGTCATCCAGATGTTGGACTTCAGCTTCCATCTCTCCTTAGTATCGGTCCTGATGTCATGAACTGATGTGAATGACCATGGTGACAGTGATTTGCCAAAGTGTGATAGACCAACCCTAGCTTGCCTTGCTTTTTTTAACTGCTGATTAGAAACAGTAGTGTAGTCCATGTAGTCTTGTTGGATTAGATCTTCTCCAAGAAGCTGTGTACACAGGAAGCTGGGTATGGAGAAGGAAGAAGTATGACTTAGGCCAAACATTCATTCCTGCTCTCACGTGAACAACAGGCAGAGCTTGGAACTACAGTAACAAAGTCTGTTAGTTAGGTATGACCAAAAATATGTGTGTTTGGCACTTCTGCACCAAGTCATCCATCTAGTGATTTTGTTCAGCATTTATTTGAGGAAAATAATACATGCATAATTGTACCCTTTCTCCAAGCTCCAGACTTAAGAGGCTGTTTAGTGATGCCCAGAGTAACACGAGAGCTTGTATTAAAGGCTGCAATTGGGTGACATCTGATCCTCAAATATACTGAAGCAACGATTCTTATTGAAAGCAGCTCTTTTAGCAAAGCACAGTGGAATGAAAAAAAAAATGGCAGACTGCATCTGGTTTAAATATTGCTGAATTACATAGTGGTATGACTGGATTAACAAGTGAAGAGAAGGAGCTCATATTCCTTGAAGGATGATAAAATAAATAATATGTGGCCACTGGTTCTAGACTTATAAGACCACTGTTAGATTAGGCTAAAAGTGCAATTTCATTCACACATAGAGACAATAACAATTCAGTATGAAAATATCCCTGTCTCAGCCTCCCCATTCTTATTTTGAAAGCAAAACAATTTTTTTTAAAGGTTCTGAAGAATGAATACTGCTCCATTTAGGAACCTGCACAGGAGAAAGATAGAATTGCATTTGTGTAAATTTCACATCTACCCCTAAGTGGTATAGCTCTTCCTTGCTGAACTGATGCCTTCTAGAAGAGCAAAGCTAAGTAGTAAAGTGCAAGTCTTGAATGGAAAAGATCACAGGCTGAAATCCCAGCCCCTCCATTCAAGAAGCAGATAATGAAAAAGGTTTCAGTTAAAGAATTCAGAAGCTTCCTGCCTGTCAGTGGAGATGGAGACAATATTGACCCAGATGATCCCATTCAGTATAAGGAACTGGAATTTGTGAATTGGAGTTTGTGAGTATAATTCAATTCAGCCATTTCTCTTTTTTAGATTTCCTTTGTAATTCCCTTGTTCAAGGACTGCAACCTGAAAATCACTTATTGTGTTCCAGGATGGTTAAAATGTTCTGCAACTTGTTCTTGGGTACTGCCATTTCTAATGTTGGATTTGTGTCCATTAATCTTCTTGTTTAGAGACTAACCTGTTTGTCCAATGTAGAGTATAGAGAGGCATTGCTGGCGTAGGATAGCATATATCACATTGGAGGAAGGCAAGTAAATGTCCCTCTGGTGTTGTGAGTGATGTTCTGTTATTGAATTGAATTATATTCACAAATTCCAGTCCATCAAAAAAGGTATAAACAAAGACAATGGCTTCATGGCATACTTCATATATTAATACAAGAGTCTTTGCCACTGTACATATAACAAAAAGAATCTATTCAGAGGGAGTTTTAAACTCTGGGAAACAGACTTTTGGTAAACAGATTTATTGTTTACACACAACACTAACTGATCACTGTAAAGATCTGAAAGACATGTATCACATTACACAGCCCTTTGAAAATTTAGGGGCATGATTTGCATCTTTCTGGATCCTATTACATTGCATCCCACCCCCACAACTGTGTAAATATGCTTTATATTGAACATTTATTATCATTCTCTATTGCATCCAAAGAAGTGGGCTTATGTTCATGAAAGCTAATGCAAAAATAAAAACCAGTTAGTCTGAAGGGTGTTGCTATATTTCTCCCCTTTCCTTCCTACTTCTTATGATACATATCTGGATATAGATATCCCACAGCTAGCCCTGAACTATGGCTAGAAATGCAGAGATTATGAGATAGGTGGTGATTATGTGGCTCATGGTTTGTCTGTGGTCCTTTGGAAGGGTCGGTAGGACCTTTAGGATCCTCAGTGGCCCCAAAGACCCCCAGTATCCCCAGTTTAAAAAAATTTAAACTGAAAAAACCCCCAACCCAAACCTTTTCTTCAACTCTAAAAGTGTTCAAACATATTTAAAAGACTGATGGGGAGACAGAGGATGCCCAAACATTCAAACTCACTCGGATGCTAAAGTCAAATCATCCCCGTCGCTCAAAATGGCAGGTATGACATTGTGGTGCAGCTTGCTGGAGCTCTGGACTTGACCAAAATGGCATTGCCATCCTGACTCTGAAGTGTGCTCATTCTTATAAGACAATGAAGAGAGAAAAATGAGAGATAGCACATCAGATGTTATACTCCAAGGGAGATTGCTCCTCATACAAACTATCCATTGATTTTTTTCCCCATGCATTTATGTTTGCAATGGCTACAAAAAGTACTGGCTTGCAGTCTTTTACACAGAGAGTGGATTGCTCATAGACTATGGATTGGTCACATTGTAATTCACCGTACCACACAGTTGATCAACTTGTACAGCCCATATGCAGAAAATCTGCATGTGTGAATGGTAATTTTCCAAATTGCAGAGAAATATCATATCAACATTGAACAGGGGAAAGACATTTTCCAGCAGGCTGCCAGGCAGATGCTACATGCTGCAGCTCTGCAGCAAGAGCTTTTATGATAAAAGTGCCAGCCACAAGGATATCTGGCTGGGAAAACTCCCTCTGGATTAAAGGGAGAGTAGAGCATCACCTATTAGGGTCTGGAATTCTTACTACTTGTATTTACTCATGAGTAAACACATGCATGGGAAAGTCTGAGGAAGTGACATATTTTGCCCTTGCCAAAAAACTCAGCTGTTTGCATCTTATTCCATGATGCTGGCAACCTTTTTTTTTAAATTGAATAATAAAAAGAAAAAGAACAACAAACCCAGCAAAATAAAAAATATTCACAGTGACAATATATAAGACAAAATAATTCAAAAGAGAACAGACTATAAAATAACCTAAAGTAACCTACACCACAATAAATTAACAAAAACAAAAGCAAAACTACAGATATCAAACTAGACTACATATATATAACTACTATATATAACTAAAAAAGTGCTTCCTGCTCCTACTGCAAACAGTAAATAGTAATCCAACTGTAACAGTTAATCATCAAATTACAAACTAAATTTAAAACATATACTTGTTGCCTATTATTTATCTTCATAATAAATCTGAACTTACAATATGCAATAGTAATTAATAAATTTAAATGCATTAATAATAATTATAACCTAAATATTAAAAATCATATTAGAAACTTTAATAAGTACTTAACAATTAATCATTAGTAACTTATTCTTATTCTATTATTTTTCAAAAATTAGTAGTTCTTGAAGTAATAATTTCTATATACTACGTATTTGTTGTTTTTATAAAAAGCAACAAAGTAAGAAAGTAAAATTTTTTCCCAACTACTCTTCTTGTGATTGAAAAAAAATCTAAAATTAGCAATAAGGTATACAAGAAAAACTATCTTTCATCATCAAATATCCTCAATCCCTTCATAACTTTTATTTCTAATATTTTATAATCACAAGCTATTTTCATAAACCATAAACCGTGAATCGTTTTTATCATTGGACACTTTTTCTTCTTTTACGTCTTCCTATATTTCATTTTCCTAGAAAACAAAATCATATATAGGTAACCATTAACCATTTCCCTAAGCTATAAATCAGAAGCCATTTTCATCAACAGACATATACTTCCTCCTTTACTTCTCTCTATTTTTCTTTTTCCTGGAACAGATTCATGTATAAGTAGTGCTAAAGGGTCTTTTAGGCAACCATGCACAATCTATGTCTTTCATCCTTATACATAAACATTAATTCTTCTCTAATCCAGCTGAAAAGAACATTTTTCCTGGGAAGTCCATCCACCAATAAGTCTATCAATGAGTTATTCTTCTTCTTTTTTCAAGAGTAAACTTCTTTACAAGCTGCTTACCATAAATTCATCAAAATGATGTCATGTCACCATAATTTTGGGCATCCAGCTTCAGAGTTACCTGTAGGGTTGTGCCATTATGTTTTCCATTTTGTAAAAATTAGCTATATTAGCTCTATCAATTTCCGTGCATTTATCTGACCTTAAAGCATTTCTAAGTCAGAGCTGATCGCTTATACCAATTGTATTGTGTCTTTTTTGCTCAGGTTGTCAGCATATCATTTCAACCATTTGTTATGATTTGAAGTCCTCATCTTCATTAAATCTAACTTTCAGTTCTTGTGACAAATGTGACAGCTGTTCTGCCAGCACTTCAAACTTTTTCTCAAGTGAGTTAGCTTCTCTAAATTCATCCAGGAAATGCAAAAAGTATTTGGGTAAATCCTTTTTAGTTTGAACGTCACAAACCACAATTGAAGACGTGATAATTTCTGTTCAATATTTCCCGTATTTCTTAAACAATAAGGTTGTGTTCTCAAAACATCCGGATAACAAGAGATCTCATTGTAAACTTTTTCACAGATGTTAAAATTGAAACAGAGCTATGCAGAAATCCAATAGGGCAAGTAAACTTTAAAAGTTCTAGCTTCATATTGTCAAACATGATTGTCTTGTTAGTAAGAACAAAATCTTATTCAATATTCAAATTTGAAGAGGAAGGAAAGTCATTTGCTAAGGAAAGTCATTTGCTAACCAAACAAGACAAACAAGATCAAGATGAAAAGTAAGCTGTCAGCCCTTTAAAAATTTTGAAGAGAGAAAAAATTTCAAAATCTACATCCACATCTAAGATTACAAAAATAAAATAAAAATAAAATGCAGGAAGGCTTTAAAGTGAATAAGCAAAGATTCAAGCTGTTCCGTGCAAAGTGCTTCTTGTCTTCTATAGGCAAAAGCAGAAGAAATGATGTTACAGATTGAACAAGAGGTCCCAACAAAGAGAATGTCATGTCCATATGGGAGGTGCAGTCCTCACCCTCCAGCTCCACCAAAGTGCACAATTCTCCCAGAGCCTCGGGACCTGCTGTGGCTGCTCCATTCTCAAACAGATGAGTTACTGGTCCCAATCCTGTCTTAACAGAGTCTTCAGACGTTCTGTGAGTTGAGAAGTCCACTAGTGCGGCAGGAGGAGCCCCCCATCAGGCATGACACTTTTGGAAACTGTGATCTAGCACAGCTTACTAGATTGTACACACCATTGACATAACTGGCTGCCAGAACCCACAACCTGTTTTTTAAAGGGAAAAAAACCCCTCTTAAACAAACTTTTGGTGTTACAAAACTGAAGAATTTTTCTGATTAAACTGAAACAATGGAACCTCCCCAGTTATTTTCTTTCTTAAATCACAGGGTGAGTAAGTCCATTCATCCCATAAGACTAGGATAAATAAATGAGAAGACTAGGGGTGACATATTTAAAAGAGAATAATTAAAGATCTAAGGGCAATCTTATCTCGTTTGTAAGACTTATTTGGATTTTAGCAAGGAGAATTTACAGCATGAAAAAATATGGATGATATCACTTTGATGTTGATAAAACTGACTTGCTGGTAGTTTTTGGACAGATGAGAGAAGACGTAAACCTGGAAACTGCTGGACTGAATGAAAGAGAATTCTGCCAGAAGCTTTCTTAGGACATTTTACAAAAGATGATGGAGGAGCTCCATTCTTTGAGAGAAGTAGAGCTCCCCAGATTGAACAAGAACTTGATAGAGGGCCTGAGGAATGGGATCAATGAGATCAAGGCAGAATTGTGGGGAGATATAAGACAAGGGTTGGGCAGAGAGAAAGAACTGTGGAGCTAATACAGAAGTTAGAAGTGGAAAAGATTGAAAATCATATGGAGAAGAAAAGTCAAGTTGAGTTAATGGAGGGATTAGTTACTGAATTGGGGGAGATGAACAGCGAATAAGTTCTGGTTTGTGAAATGGAGATTATTGCCCAAGGGAAGGAAGAGAAGAATCTAAAATTGATCTGTAATCAAGCTACAGTGATGATTGAATGAAAACAAATTGTTTTAATGAAATAATTAGTCTGCATGAATGAAAGAGGTGAGAGGAAGGTGAAAAAGAAAAGTGTTCTCTTTCAGGACAAACATCTCAAAATACCAGGTGGGAAGGAACAGGAAATATTAGCAAAGGGCAAGGAAGGGAACACACGAAGATGGGGAGGGGGAGAGAAGTGAATGGAAAGGATGGAAACAAGGGAAGAAGTGAATTAAATTCAAAATGAAATACATTTGGTCAAAATTGGGCTATGAAATGGTTACGGTTATAAGATAATGAAAACTAGATTTGGTTAATAAATTGTGTAAAGAATTTTACAATATAAAATGATATAGAAATATTTGGAATTAGTGATGTTATATAACATGTAGCAGATCTACGATTTTAAGTTGGGAAAATATTATGTAGTTAAGTCAGCAAGTAGCATTTAGTATTACGATTAGAAAACTCATTGTAAATGTATATGTTATATAGAAGGTAACAGAAAGTAATATTGAAATACTATATTAGATTTGTTAACCTTTGGTAGAAGAGAGTTCATTTTCTTTTTTGGAAAGAATGAAGTGTGGAAGGGGAAGAAATGATATCTTCTTTGAGAAGCTTGACTCAATTTGACTGTTATACTCTATTTAAAAGAAGAATGGAAGTTGACCACTTTTCTTCCTTTTTCTTTTTTCCTTTTCTTTACTTTTTAATTTATAATTCTTATGTCTTCTGTTTTCTTTATCCTGTTTTTTCTCTTCTCTTATGTATTTGTAGAATTTTAGTGTTTTTTGAAACTGTTAACGAAGAAACTTACAAAAGAAAAAAAACAAATGGAGGAAATACTGGGTCATTATATAAATAACTTTACTATATGTGTGGGATAATGGTTTTGAGTTTATCCATTAGCAAACTTGGCAACCACAACCCACAAAGTGTTTTCTAAATCCACAGTTTCAAATTGTATAACAGAGCATTTGCCACCAAATCATGCCTGAACAACTCACATCTTATTCTTTCTGTCTTAAATTCTATGAAGAATTAGTATACCAGCCCTTACTGACTAATTAAATCTTCTATCTCTCTCTCTCTCTTTTTTTTTTTGATAAAAAGAGAGAAAATATGAGCATAGCCTAGATTAGACAACAGGCCTGTTTCTGACAGTGATTAAATTAGATGCCCAACATGTAATGCATGCAAGAACACAAGGCTCTGAGAAGTAGTACTGAAACTAAAGAAGAAAGTAGATTATATCTGTAAAGAAAGTTCTGGTCAAGAAAGAAATTGACAGATTTGGAAATATTTTACTGCATATTTCATCTGACTCTTGAAATAATTCATCTGACTATGTGCTTTGTTAGAAAAGATTAAAAACAATGAAAGGAGTTTGTCTTTTTAAAAATAAGTTCCAACTCCACAAGGTGTAACCTAAACCTTATATACGATAAGCTTTGCACTTAAGAAAACAAAAACAAAAGAACTTAAAAGAAAAAGAAGAAAATAGGCTGGCAAATTAAAGGAAGTTTATTATTTGTAAAATAGGCACTATCCATTTTTCATTGCCTGCCTGCTTATTAAGGCCAGGAATGCAGAGTTTATTGTCGTTTTGAGAGTTATGCATGCACTCACGGGTCTCTTGAGACTGTTTTATTTTAAGTACATGAAATGTAGGAAAGCAATGCAGTTATAAATTCTAATCATGGAATGTATGGGACATTAATAACCCATTGGAGAAAAATCCATTCCTTTTTGCAGTGTACAAATCTCAACCTCATTCTCAGACAGAAGTGAAGCAGGGGTGGCAGACAGACTTGGAAGTGTATTTCATCATATATTTCCATTGCTTTCAGCAAATGTATCCCACAGCAAACATTTCCATGCAAGTGCTCAAACTGCCATCTGAAAAGACATCAGATAAGAGAATGGTATGCTCTCTGATAGTGATGTCTGCAACTTATTTGGTCAAAAACACCATATTTTGCAATGTTTACCAATGACTGCTGTCAAGATTTTTCCATGACTTTTTTTTCCTGGACCCATTTTCCTTTTCAGTTCTGTGTTTTCTTTGCCAGGAATTTTCATTGTGCAGTTGATCCAGTTTGAGAAGTGTACTTGAGAGTCTGACAAAGCAGCTAGCCTTTTAAAGAGATATTTGGCCAGGCTGCAGCAGCTTGCTTGCACACATATGGAGAAGATATCACCTTTGTGAGGTTTTTGCAAAAGCTTTGCTAATTTGGTCCTTCATACAACACCTAATTGATAAAAGGCTTGGAATAAATTTTTAAGCCCACTTATTTAATATTACATTAAATAACTCTACTTAATGAGCTCTGCAAGGAAACACAGTTTGGCTCCTGTCGGTCTTACGCAGCTCCTCTCCCCCAGCTGGTGTGTACTTCAGGTGCATTGGACTGAAACTTCTGTCATCAGGATGGCTACTGAACATGCTGGTTAAGGATGTTTACAGCTGTAGTCAAACATATCTGGAGGATGCCATGTTGCAAAAGAGTTGGGAAAGGTTATCTAATAATTCAGTTCTTAATCTGCTTTCTCAGAGATAAATTTCCTACAATACCCAAAATCTAGGAATGAGAATTTCAAAGCATTGGTTCAGAAATGTATCATCTCACAGTTGTGGTTGAAGTGAGGAAGGAAATGCTGCTGGGTCCATCATCCTTCTTGTGTTTGCCTGGAAGTAGTTTGAATCCTGCTTTAGTACCTTGAAAGACTCCAAGGATTATGTTTTGCTTCTCTGTTAGCATATGCTGCCAAATTTAACATCAGTGAGTATGTTGAGTGATTTGGTTCACAGCTTGTCCACAAGTTCCATCTGCTTTTTGTCAAGTATCCAGTTACAAACTTTTAAACTTCCACAGACTTGGCGTAAAGCGTAGACACTTAATTAGCTTCAGAGATAAAGATACCTTGATATTGTTAACTGCCTTCATGTTAACTCTCACTTATGATGAACGTGTCCTTTGGTTTCCTTGGCCAGCTTATTTAGAGGAGGTTTACCATGGCTGAGAGAGTGTGATGTGCCCAGTGTAACCCAATGACATTTCCATGGCTGAACAGGCATTCAGACTCTGATTCCCCAGATTCCTAGTTTGCCCCTATGCTAGCAGCCAGCCAAGCTCTTCAATTAGAGTCTTTATTAGCTGGCACGGTCAAAGTTTATAACAGTTGGTCAGCCAGTTACCATTTGTTGTTTCAGCAGTTTGAGTCAGTAATAAATTCAGAGTGACCGTCCAAAACAGTATCCAGTAGTGAAGTCAGCATACAAGGCGAGGGTCAAGGTTTCCAGGAACAGGAGTCAGAGATCCTAATGTAGGTCCTGTCTGTGTTTGCACCTGAGTCCTGGGACTGGAGCATAACATAGTCCAATGCATAACCACTATACCAACTTGGTGCTCAGAGATATTCCTGCACACTAGTTTGTCTTCCGTGGATGTCAGACCTACACTTCTGATGGTGCCACCCAGGCTCAGAAGCAGCCAGTGGACCCATTGCCACGAGGAGGGCAGATTTGCTCTTGGTTTTATGGCTGCTCCACAGCATTGCACTGAAACACCACCGGTGGTGAACTTTTATCAGGAATAGAGTCCAGCAATTAAATGGCTCCCATACAGACTCAAGTAGCTGTGGAAGAGTTGCCCATACCATGGGTCCTTTCGCACTATTCAATTATAGCAATACGATTCCAGTTTAGAAGCCATAAATTTCATCCTATGCAATCCTAGGATTTGCAATTGGAGGGGTGGGGGGAGTATTTAGAATACTCAGAGAAAGAGTTATAGTGCCTTACCAACCTACAGACTCCAGGATTCTGTAAAATGTTGGCATGGCAGTTTAAGTAGAGGATAACATTACAACTGTGTAGTGTGAAAAAATCCCAGGAGTGGATTTGCTCCAGCAATGGATCCACTGGCAGTCTCTTCCTGACCCCTAGACAACAGTCTGAAATGAGCCAGGACCAGAGAACAAGGCAAGAAACACAAGGCACATCAAAGCTCACAGCTCAGAATTGTGTTTCAAGTATTTTTTTTTGTTTGCCAGGCTTAGCTATCAGCTCTAAATTATTTCTGCCAAAATTAGTAGCCTTGGTGGGCAAAGTCAGTCCACTTCTGTAAGGTTCATTTCTAAGAAACTGCTGCAGTCGGAGGTAGCTTCATGAACTTCTGATACCACATATTCCAATATGGCAGGTACAGTCCTGATTAATCCTCTGTCTCCCCACTTTTTCAGCTGTTTTTGAAAAGTCCTTGGAGTGGGGAAGACAATTACTTCAGTTAGCCAGAATCAGGCTGGCAACTGCTAACCTGAGGGCTTTTTCAGCAACTGCCCCCCCCCCTATTGTGGAAGGACCTGTGGGAAGAGATCTGACATTGGATACACTGTCTGGATTAAAACAGCATTAAAAAACAATCTCTTCTGGCAGGCCTACCCAGATGGTTTTTAAATTGTGAGTTTTTAAATTCTGATTGATTGTTTTTAATACATATGCTTTTGTAACGTGTTATGTCCTTTTAACTGATTACGTATTTTTACCTGGTGTTTGCGTTTAACCATATTTGTTGCTATATGTTAAGTGGTTGTTCCCTGCCTCAGTCCATAGGAAGAGGTGGGTAAGAAATAACCCCCCCACCCCCACCAACAAGAGCAACAACAATTATAGTGAGAATCTGAGGATATTGGCTTCACCCATACCTTACAGCATTTCATAAATGAAAATAGGAGCACATGTGGCCAAGCAATATTAAGGCTTGGTCAAGATGGGAAAAGTTATTAATGAGGAAGCTAGGAGAGGCTGCAGCAGTTTGCCTTTACCTGAGCCACAGGGAAGGGTGCAGTTCTGCCCCCCTTGTCCTAACCGAATGCAAATACTTTTTGTGTTTGAATGCAGTTTGCAGCAATTGAAGTAAGTTGAGGGGGGAGGGGGAAAGTGGGAAGACGAAAGAGAAAGGGACATTTACAAAATAGCTGAAAAAGTGAGAAGACAGGATTAATCAGGACTGTTCCTGGTGATTTCAGATACTTGTTATCACTACGTTTCACCACAGTGGGAGCAGGGGTTGATAGTATTTCAGGAGAACAACACTAAACTACCTGAAGAGAAGCTCCATGATGGCTAGAAGTTCCCACATTCTGGCAAACTTGAGTTGGCTTAATAAAAATGTCCTTCCTTCCTTCCTTCCTTCCTTCCTTCCTTCCTTCCTTCCTTCCTTCCTTCCGCATGATGTGCAGCTAGATCCTGTGCAACATTAAACAAACCACTGACTTCATTTTAAGAAGAATATAGAGATGCTGGAGCAGGGCCACAAAGATGATAACAGATATGGAGAACAAAATATATGAGGAAAGTTTGCCTGACTGTTTTGGCTAGCTTCACTATGTTGTTATATTAGTTCTAAAAAATACCTTTTCAAGCTCTGTTAAAGAATAAAATTCACATTGGAGAATTTTCAGTGGAGGAAAAGGTTTGGGAGAAAAGCAACACTTCTTTTCTCCTAGGCCATTTCCGCACTAAACTATTATAATGCTATTATTCCACTTTCAATATCCTATGGAATCCTGGGGTTTGTAGTTTGCAGAGGCCAAAGAGTTCTCTGGTTGAGAATTCTAGATGCCCCTCCCTAAACTGCAAGCCCCAGGATTCCATCGGATGTTGAAAGTGGAATAATAGCACTATAACAGTGTAGTATGGAAACGGCCTAAGTTTTATAAACATACTTTACAAGACTACTGGAAACCTATGCACAAACTGAAGAGTAGGAAGGAATATTTGTAAATTTTTGAATCTCAGATAAGGTGCTCAGGAAATCCAGACAAGGAGAACACTGAATGGGTGAGAAATATCACAGTTTGGGACTTACTCTATGGAAAAAAAATAAGCATTTTCTTTTGCAGTGGGAACAAGGTTCCTCTACAGAAAACAGGGCACTAAATAACATTTCAGAGCCTTGAAAACCTTGGAAATCATGAAGTTGTCATGACTTTCTCATGGTAGGAAGAAAAATAGTTGAATTCTTCATTCTTACTGACAAGAATGAAATTTACAAGGATATCCCTTCCTACTGAAGAAAGTCAAACACTCAGCTGCATCTGTTTAAGTATCAATGATCAGCATGTTAAAATTCCTTTTTACAAACAAGATTCAAAATTTGTATTTCTATCTCTTCCACAGCCTATGCATCCACTAAAAAGCAGATTCTGTTCCATCTTGGCCAAAGGAGCAAAACACTATCAGTGTTTGGCCCTTTCGGGACGAGGCGAGTGAATCACTCTGTGCTGTTACTTACTGGTTCTTCTTGGACCAAAGCAATGCGGACTGTCCCTTAAGCCCTTCCGCAGGGCTCCTCTCTTTGTTCCAGGGCGATGCGGAGCAGCACGAGGTCTTTAGATCCACACTGGTGAGGCTTACAAAATGTGGTTTCTGGTTGTTTGTGGGTTGGGACCAACCGCTGAAGCCGGCCACGCCCACAGCCCACCCTCCGTTGATTGCAGGCTCGCATTGGTGCGAATCTGCGCATCTGCACAACTGAGCAGGAACGAAATGGTGCGCTCTGGAAATTGAAAGACCGTTTTTTCCCGGTCTTCACTTAGCGTGCTGGAGGACCACTTAGGGATGTTTTGGATCGGACTTAGGTGCAGAACTAAGGTAAATAGTCCTAACCTAGTCCGATCCAAGGTGCGGATGACCTCTGTGACAGGTCGCCTTGGCCTGTCTTAACTTCCTTGTGCGGAAAGGGCCTTTATTTAAGCGAGCTGTCTTGTGGCTATCAACCTCCAAGAAATATTTGCAGCTACTGATAATACAAAAGTGAAGAAAACACTCCATCACCATCACTTAATTATTATAATTCAGAGGTTGAAACTTTAAGTTCCATTTTTAAATTTTAACTATTATTTTCTAATTTTTAAGAACAAGTTGCTCATTACCTTTTTTATTTAAAAATTAAAAAGGAGAGCAAAATTTTGTTTTAACAAAGTAAATAACTGATGTTGCTCAGGACTCATTAACATTGTTTGTTGCCAGAAGGTTGCATTGTTTTTTAATTATTATGTTTCTTAAAAATACCCCTAATTACAGAAATAGGTTCAAATTCTCCTAAATGCTCCTGCAAAAATTGTGTCTTTGAAGCAAGGAGTAAAAGTTACTGATTATGCCAAAAAATTAATGACATTGTCACTCATTATATTTTTTAAAAGTCCTTTGCTACCCCCTTGTTACCCTTAAAACTGGAATCTTACACATAACATTGTAACATGTAGCATGCTACTTTTAATATTTCAATATACTTCAAGAAAGTGAGTCCCAATGATTTCATGGGACTTCCGGAAAAAAAACAACACATAAAAATTCTACTTAGTATCATAGTTCTATGAGCTGGCTCTGTGAACTATGAGTTACTGCTCTGAGATAAAAACAACAAAGTCCTCTTGAGAAACCTTTGAGGCCAACAGGCTTATTGCATCAGGGATTTCATTCCTGAAAGTTTATGGGACAATAAATCTGTTAGTCTTTCAGATGCCATAAGACACTTTTGTCACTTTTGCTGCATACTAACATGGCTACTTTTGTAGAAATTGTCCCAAGAAAGTGGCTCGTATCATGTTTGCATGCTTGTATCATGTTCAAGGATCTCACGTTTGATCATCCAACATTTTAATTTAAAGCAATAAAGAAAAATTTAAGTAGTCTTAAAGCATATTCAATAAGGGGAAGATATTCAGCTATTATGGTGCCACAGCAGAGAAAACTCACATTCTCCCACAGTGTCTCACTTCCTCTGATAAGACACAGAGGAAGATGCTCCTAGCCAACCTCAGTCCTCAGGTAGGCATATATAAGGAAAGCTGCTCTTTAAGATATCAAGATTCCAAGCCATTTACGTTTTCAAATGATACCAGTAGCACCTGGAATTTGAACAAGGAATTTCAATTCTTTTCAGCTTGTGCTTCTGCATGGCATTCTGGTCAAGAGTTTAATTGCTGCATTTTGTACAAGCTACAGTTTCTGGCCCTTTCCACACGTGGGGTGGGTAAACGGGGGCGCACGCAGGGACGGAGCTTACCGCTAAACGGGTTGCTCCGTCCCTGCGGGGAGCGTGCGTTCGCCGCTCCAAACGGCGGTGAATTTCGGCGGCGTTCGGCGGCGCCCAAAATGGCAGCTGCCGGCTTCCAGCGGCGCTCTACCAATCAGGGCAGTGCGCCAGCCGGAAGCCCACCCTCAGGCAGCTCTGCAGAGATGCGCTAACGCATCCCTGCAGTTCTAAACGGGGCGCGGTGACAGGGCAACACACGCAAGTCACATAAAAACCACTTGAGAAGTGGTTTTTATAAGACTCGCAGCGCCACCCCCGCGGCTGCGCGAGGGCAGTTTGAGGTTTAGAACCTCCCATTTGCAAACTGCCCTTGTGCGCCTCGTGGTGTAGAAGACCTCCTGGGGAGGTTGCCCTAGCGCGGGCAATATGCCCGTGTGGAAAGGGCCTCTGAGTTATCTTCAGGAGCAGCCCACACAGAGTGCACTGCAGTAGTCTAAATAGGCAGTTACCAATATATAGGCTACTCTGATTATATTATCTAGTTCCAGGAAGAGCAGTTGCTGGTTTGATTAGTTAAAAGTGGTCCCACTCACTCTGAGCTATGGAGTCCAATTGTCCCACTGCCCTTTCAGGCTAATATGGTGGAAACAAAGAAGAGGGCCTTCTTGCTGGCTGCTCTGAGACTATTGAACTCCCTCCCTAGAGAGCCCAGAATGGCCTCATCCTTTCTTTCTCTCCATTGGCAGGTCAAAACAAAAGCCATCAGGCTTTTACAAATTGACTAGAGTTGGGCTTTTAATGCTATGCAGGGCCATATATACATATATTAAAAAATGAATTTTAATATTTTTAATGTTTAATGTTTTAACTTTATAAATTATTTAGAAGTTCTTTAATTTATACTTTTATTAATGGTTCTGTATTGTTTCTAATTTATTCTGTTGTAAAGCTGTTGCTAGCTGCCTTGAGTCCCATTGTTGGGAGAAAAGTGGGATATAAATGAATAAAATAAACAATAAAATAGTTGTGGCTTCAAATATTTTAACTTTGCCTTGCTTTTTGGAATATTCAGAATATAGGTCTATGGCAGCTGGAATACTGATGTGCCAGAAATTAGAAAGTGCCAAAATATCGAATGATTTAGTAGTATCAGAGGCGAAAATGTAGATATAGTGGATTTTTTCCCCTGCTAATATTCCCAATGTAGAATGTTCACAGAAATCAAAAACATAAGAGTGTAGGGCAATTTAGTATAATTTAGCATAATTTCTGGGTCCAAACACCAAAAATAAAATAAAATTCAAAACTTAGAAGACCATTATATTCTATAAATACTCTTGGGAATTTGCGTGACTATCAAGCTCTTATGCCTTATTAGACAGCTTTTTCTGCTTTACAGTCTAAAGTCTTTTGGTTTCTAAAAGAGCCGTGTTTTCCTGTGGAAGCTTGTGCAGCAGGAAGGGCTGTCAAAGTTCACTTTAAGCCTTGTTAGATCAGTATTTTTATCAATCTTAATTGGCTCATTAGGATGAAGACTGCTAACAAATAGATTGTCAGCTAATGTAAAGAACATCCTGCAAGGCTTCCCCTCAATGTTTTTTTCCTTTTTTTTAAGATCAAAAATAATTACTTCCTCCCTTTAATTTCATTTTTTTGAGGGAGGGGGATATTCATGTTTTTGAAACCTTGTTTTGTGATTATTCTTTTTACCTACTGCAAGTTGTACATCCTCTGCCCTTCCAAATTCTGCTTGTTCTATTATATGGATGAGGTAGATGGACTATCCTAGCCAAATTAGGAGCATGAAGTGAGCAAGTTGATGTAATCATGACATCTAGCTAATCAGATTTGACTTAATGTTAATATCAGCACAGATGGCAGCCAATTCAAAGTGTGAGGAATGCTTCCTGAATCAGTGGTAGTGTGGTGACAGTGCTTAATGCATTTCAGTTCTGTCAAAACTGTATGCAAAAGCAGTATATGCTTTTGGCTTAGCACCACTCTGTCTTCCTCTTCCTTAAAGTTTAAGCTTTCTAGGCAATTTCCAAGCAAAAGAATTTAAACTATTAACATATAGAAATGAAACATGAAAATACAAACTAAAACAATAAAGCCAGCAGGAGACTAAAACTAGGGTAGAATCAAAATAAAACCAGCCATGGAGAATAATGTAAGTGTATAATATTGAAGAACCAGTGTGGTGTAGTGGTTTGTGTATTGAACTCTGAGGCCCTTTTCGCACGTTACCCATTTGTGCGGCTGGGGGGGGTTGTCTCATGCGAAAAGCCTCAGCCAGAAAGCTACCGCTTCCCTGCTCCTTCGTCCCACAGGTCACTTCCTAGCAGCACGACTGTCGCGCTAGCGCCCCGCTCCTTCCTTCCGCAGCGCAGTCTGGGAGCTGTAGGCTGCACTGGGGGAAGGAAGTGCGACCTGGCTGGCTTGTTCGACGCACGGCACGGAGGTAAGTGTGTGAGGGCCCCGCGAGCATCGCGCGACAGCACAGTATTTTTGGCTTAGAGCCGAAAATAAAAAAATGCGTGTGCGCACCGCTTTAGGCTCCTGAGCATCGCGTGAGTGGGAGTGCATCGTACAGACCGACGCTCCCATTTATGCGACACTCAAGGGGCCCTT
Organism: Iguana delicatissima; assembly: GCA_948472985.1. Lineage (NCBI taxonomy): Eukaryota > Metazoa > Chordata > Lepidosauria > Squamata > Iguanidae > Iguana > Iguana delicatissima. The sequence continues at coordinate 66,744 of CAOKZL010003775.1, read as the reverse complement.
GCGCAGAAAAAAAACTGCGTGCAAAAAGGGCCTAACTCTGGAGACCATGGTTTGAATCCCTGCTTGGCCATGGAAACCTACTGGGTGTCCTTGGGCAAGTCACATTTTCTTAACCTCAGAGGAAGGCAAAGGCAAACCTCCCTCTGAACAAATCTTGCCAAGAAAACCATGTGATAGGTTCGCCTTAAGAGTTGCCATATGTGATAAATGACTTGAAGGAACACAACAACAATAACAGATGTATTTAAAAAGCTACTAGAAGATGTTTATGTTGGAGAAGAATGTGTAAACAAAGTGGTCTTCACTTGGCAGTACAAAGTTAGTAACATGGACACCAGGTAAGCCTCTTTGGGGAGGCTATTCCATATTCTATATCTAAGAATGGAAAGAATATTTGAAAATATTCAAAAAATGGTCAAAATCCATGTTTTTCAAGCCTCAGGAAACGCTGATGAGAATAATTCTGGACTGACAAGAACATTTGCAGTTCACGATCTATTCTGAGCGAAATTTTCAAGTAGTTGATTTGGACAGAAAACAGAAAGAAACAGCTTTTTCTGTACAAAATATAGTGTTTCTGCTTGGAAATATTATTTTCTAAAGATGCTTCCTGATCAGAAAATAAAGCAACTGGGGACATTCCATATAAATTTGCACATAGATTATTTGCACAAAAACAGCTTTTTCAATGCAGAAACAGCTTTTTCTATGCAGAGAATAATCACCTTAATTCTGTTGCTAATCCTGCCTAAAGTAGATTCATTGAATCAATGAGATTTACCTATATATTGATTCAGTGATTCAATGAATGGGTCTACTATAGTTGAGACTAACCAACAGGATTCCAGCCAAATTTTCCACACAGAAATTTTATAGTAGACTTCCAACTGCATGTTTTTAAAGTTATTGTAAGCTGCTATGAGTCCCAAATTGGGAAAAACATAGGAACAACAACAACAATTTTCTTGACAGAAAAAGCTGCTTCCTGTGCAGAAAATGCTGTTTTATGTGCAAAACTACCACAGGTGAATTTTGTGCAGAAAAGTCTCAAAGGATTTGAAAACTGTGTGGTTTTTGAAGTCTTTCCTGCAGTGGGGAGAAAAGTGATAAAATTAATCACTGCTTCCTTTGAGAAAAAACCTATTGAAGAATTACATGGCTAGCTACTTCTTATTTGCTGGGGCCACTTGAAGAAAGCATTCAGTGAGATGATAAATATACGGTCTATTGGAAGGTGTTGGTGCTTTTAACCTGGCCCAGCCCATTTATCACTACGCATTATGTCTGGACACTAGCACAGATGACAAAACATTTGCTTAATATGATTGTACTGGGCTTGTTACCCTGTTTTGGATCAGTTGAAATTCCTGGACCACGTTTCAAGTGTCTCAAAATAACAGTTGCACTCAAATTATAGTACATCCAGGAAACAGAAATTACTCTGTGTGCATCTGGAAACAGGATGATATCCTCTACTTCCCCATTGTCTTTCTTGGAGTTATACCATCCATATACATCTCTGAAGGCAAGAGAGTCAATCTGAGCAGCTGGAACTCAGAAGATCAATAAGCAAAGTGATCTTCCCTTGCTGGCAAGGGATAGTCATAGCTTTCACAGAATTGTAAGAAGTGATAGTATATTTATCAACAGAAAATACAGTACATTTTGTTCAATGTAGATGCTGAATTCAATCAGGAATAATTAATGCATTATGCAACTTTTTGGACAAGAATCTGGAAATATTTATTTTGAAGCAAACTATTATTAGGAGTAGAATATGTTAAAAATGCTCAATTTCATGGCCTTCTTGTTTGCGTTATGGAAAATATAGTTCAGGTCATTCATTTTTTAAAAGAAACAATGGAGGGTAATTACACAAGAATAGCTCGTGTTTTGGTTTTGCTAGAGATTTGAAAGAAAGTAGTTAGGACACATGATTTTAATCAGGATACTCTTCAAGATTAGTGAAATATATGAGAGTGTTTGCTTCACAGTTATAAATGGAATACTCCATATTGCTTTAGCTGTTCTGCTTTAACTTATATTGTAAGCCTCTTTGAGTCCCATTTGAGTGAAAAGTGGGATATAACTCAAATAAAAATAAAAAAATTGGGGAATTTTTTTTTTTAGTATGGGTATGTCTTATATGCTGGTGAGACTTCCCCAACCCTCCTTCCCTCCCATTTTGCCTCAGATGGAGTTCTCTCCAGCAAGGCAAAATGCACAAGAAAGAGAGAGGAGCTCTAGGGAAACCTTGAGCCAGTGTTCCTTTTGCCCTCTAGACCTCCCCCTCCCTTTCCCATGCATTTTGCCTCAGCACAGGTTACTTCCACTGAGGCAAAACAGAAGAGAAGGGGGTGGGTGGGGAAACCCTTGCCTGAGCTCTCCTTTTGCACCTAGACCTCCCCATCTCTTTCCTATGCATAGGCAAAATGCATAGGAATGGGAGGAGGGGATCTAGGGGGTGAAAGCAGTACTGACACATTGCTTTCCTAGACCCCCCTCTCTTTCCTACGCTCAAGCAAATGAATGGGAAAGGGAGGAGGGAGAGTAAGGGGCAAAAGCAGAGCTAGCCCAGGGCTTTCCTAGATCCTGCCCTCCTTTCCTATGCATGTTGCCTCAGTGCGGAGTTCTCCCCACTGAGACAAAATGGAAATTTGGAACTGACACTGTATAACAGTTGCCTGCTCTGTCACTGTTTCAGAACTTTTAAATGGATGTGCTTGAAAGCAGTGGCAGAGCTTAGCACAAGCGGGGATGGAGGGGCGGGGATGGAGGGGTGTGAGTGGGGCTATGATGTGTGGGTGGAGTGATGATGTGTGTGGGCGGGGCTACAGCTTACGTGGACATAGTGATGGCATATGTGGGCAGGGCTATGATGCATGGGGGGCAGGCAAGGAGCAGCGCCACCCCCAAAAAGTGTGGCCCAGGGCTCATCGTTTCCATCACCCACCCAGTGCTTGAAAGCTGGAGCGCTGAAAAATCTTGCTACACATCCCTACTACCCCTGGGTTTTCTTGAAAAGGGGGTCTGGATGCTAAATTGATTCAAGGATATGATCCTATACACACTTCCTTGGAAAGAAGTCATCTTAAATTTAATGAGGTTTTCTCTTTGGAAGTGCAAGTCAGATTGTTCTCTAAATCCAATTGTAGACTAGGGATGGGATGGGAATTCAACATTTTTCCGATAGAGTCAAAATTGGAGTTCCTGCCACCTTTGAAAATTGGTTAGGGAAGAACTCTGCAAAGTGCCCACAGCTTTGCCAGGACACTTTTTCTTCCTGGCCCAAAGCTGCACAGGTTTCATTGAAAAATGTTCAGCTTTTCCAGCTGACATATGTGTACTGTGTACTGTTTTTCTGCAACTTTCTCTCACTTCTCCCCCAACAGCCCCAAAGTTGCACAGCTGTGAGAAGATGTGACAGTTGTGAAATTGGCTGGGGGACTGGGGAGAGGAGGAAGGTTGCCAGAAAGTTGACAGCTCTTGTTTGAGCTTTTTGGCAACTTCCCTCCTCCCCCTCAGTGCCCAGCTAGTTTAAGAGCTATAGCATCTTTTCACAGCTGATGATTTCTGCCCAATTTTAGGGTTATGGGAGGAGACAGGAGAGAAAGTTCCAGAAATACAGTACCCAGTACATGTCACCTGGAAAAGCTGTGCACTTTTCAATGAAAGTTGTACATCTTCCTATCATCTTGGGAAAAACATTTCCTGTACCTGCTGACAGTGTAGGAAGATAAATAAATGGATTTTTTCCAATACTCACCGAGACAGAGAAAATGAAGAATTACTATCTATGGTAGACCAGTCTAAGGACCAATTCAAGGAACTGTGGCTATATGGCTTGGTGTGTGGAACTGTCCCAGTAACCCTTGGGTTACATATTTATGGAAGATGTTCTGGCTGAGGCAGCACATCACAGATGGTTTCAAGCTGTGGTTTGTTTGCACAAAGTAGCTGAAAAAAAAACTTTTTGATTTTTGGAAAATTCATACTTCAAGCTCTATCTTTGATGCTGTTTATGGGTGAAGCAACATAAAAAAAAATCTGAAATGGGTTCCAACATTTTAAGTATGGTAATTGGGCTTTATGGAGGCCTGAAGTTATTAGATCATTCTCCAGATCCAATCAGTTCATCTTGCTGCAAAATGGAGATGTTAAAACAATCAGGCAAGGATTACTGCTTATTTGACAATCATCCTTTAACTATTGACTGGTTGATAAAATGTATATGCTACTCTTCATAACAAATTGCAAAGTGGATCATGAATAAAAATACAAAAGCAAAACACAGAACCCAAGTATTAATACAATAATACTATTATCTAAACATACAGCAAATCTAACCAGTAGCAAGATAATAAGTACTACAAACAGTTACTATTCAGTATATAGAAAACAAAAGATCTCATCAATGAACATAACTGTTTTTCCTGCAAAAGCCGAGATGAAGAGCTGGGTCTTAAGTAACCAATGAAATTGGACTAGTGAAGAGAGTTCCATGATCAAGAATACGTTTGCATGGGCCAGTTCTTCCTGAGGATTGATCAAGGAGGGCCATGAGAAAAGCCCCCTCCAAAGATCTCAAAGGCCAGGCTTGTACAGCCAAGAAAAAAGTCCCCACAACTACTTGAGCCTCAGTCCATTTAGAGCCTTATGCCAACCTCAAAACCTTGAATTAAGTTCAGCAACAATAGGCAGGCAATCCAGGTCAGACACGGTAGATATAATATGATTATAGCTTTTTATGCTGTTCATTAGTCAAGCACCAGCCAATGAGTTTTCTTCAAGGAAAGCCTGCACAGACCATGTTATAGCAAACCAAACACCACGCTGCAACATCCATGGAGGGCTGGAGTTGGGGAAGCAGCTATGGCATTGTGGCAGCTTGGGCAAAATTGAATCCAAGATGATGGCCCAGCTACACTTCTACTCATTCTAGACCTAAGAACTGCTCAGCAATGACACCTCCATCCAGTCATTGAATAAATTCATATTCATAGGTAGATGAAATAGGCTGACATCTCAATGAAAAAGGAGGTTCCTATGAAAAATATTTTGACTTTTTCCATTCTAAAATTACTCTAAAAGAAACAGTGATATGTTGGTTGAGATTTATCTCATAGGAAATGAATGTGAGTTTGCTCTTGGCCATGTCACAAGGATCATTTGTTTCTCCAGCTTTCCGCTTACTGTCTGCTCTGGAATCTGCTACATTTAGTCTCCTGGCTGAGCTTTTTGGCACACCAAGCTGTCATGGTGTAGGGCCCATGGTGGCTTTCTTTGCAGTGTTCAGTTAATACCAGCGGCCAATGCTTTGAATGTTTAAAACCTGAGTTCCTGAAACTGAGGGAGTTTGAACCAGTGTGCAAAGCAAAGGAAGGGGAGATTAATTAACTACAATGTTGTTTTAAAGGGAGTTGTGTTATGCTAATATGAATATTTTATATACTTATGATGCAGAACAAAAATTGCTGTCTTTCAGTTATGGAGGATTGCAAATAAGGAAATTGCTCCCAAATAAGAATTCTGATTACTCAAAGTAATTTTTCCTTCAGTCCCCAGATTTCATTGCAGTAAGTTAAAACTTCAGTTGAACATTTAGAAAATGCAGTTTAGTCATCCAAAGAAAATGGGAAAGCAAAGTTACTAAGGGAATGTGGAAGTAGCAATTGTAAGAGCTCTAGGTGTGAATAATTTTCAATGTCTCATTCTCTGCAGTGCTGCAAGTTTGAAGAATGAAGGAAAATTTTATCAGGGGGACAGAATTCTTATTGGAGGAAAGCCCTCACATTGTCCCCCCTATAGCCACACCTCTACTTCTAGATGGTACTTCTAGATGGGGTATAAAAATGGTAAATTCTGGATAATCTGATTCCAGTTCTTCCAATAATAACAATAATAATGTTCTATTGGAATTGTTTGAGAAGATGGTTCTAAGGTTATGGACAGGGGGAGTATGTGGATTCTACAGTACTTTCCATGCTTTTTATGAATTCCATCTTCCTGTTCATTATGAAGCTTTACTTTGAAGCTTTAGTTCAGAGACTTAACTATTTGTAGGCAGCCTTTGACATGGTTCTATGATCTGGATTTTTTTTTTTAAAAAAAAAGTTGGTGTGGTCTGAAAACTTTACACTTGGTTCTGAGTTAAGAGGAGTCTTCTCCAGGAACTGTTTCTTAAAGTATTGGAAAAAGGGGCCAAGCAAGGCATAAAACATGTAGCAAACTATACTTATAGAGTACGTACATAACGAGATATATATATATATATTCATATATATATGAATGAATCAGCAAAATTTAGCTCTATTTGTTTTGTTGGCAACTTATGTACTTGCAGGGAGAAAACATAAGAAAAACAGTTATTCTTAATTAGGCTTTTGTAAATGTAAAGGACAGTAGATGGCCAAATCTTAAAATCAAGAAAAGTTCTAGGAACACAGGACATTTCCGCACAAGGCAAGGGAATCGCTCCGTGCCATTACTTACCAGATCTTCTGGGCACGGACCAACGCGGACTGTCCCTTAAGCCCTTCCACAGGGCTCCTGTCTAGGGTGAATCAGAGCAGTGCAAGGTCTTAGATCCGTACTGCTCCAGCTTCGAAAATGGTGGCTTCTGGTTGTTTGTGGGTCCCGACCAACCACTGAAGCTTGCCATGCCTAAACCCCGCCCTCCGCAGATTGCAGGCTTGCATTGGTGCGAGCCTGCAAATCTGCACAAGTGAGCAGGAATGCAATGGCGTGCTCCAAAAAATTAAAGAATGTTTTTCTACTGTTCTTTAAAAAGTGAGCTGGAGGACCAGTTGGGGGCGTTTCGGAGCGGACTGGGGTGTGGATCTCAGGTAAGTAGTCTGGACCTAGTCCGCTCCAAGGTGCAGACGACCTCGGTGAGAGGACGCACTGGGCTGTTTTAATTCCCTTGTGCAGAAATGGCCACAGTTTCAGAAACAAAAGATATTCTTTGTAATAGGTTAATGGATAAAGATTTTAGCTTCATTACCAACATACCTATAGTTCTAGATCCAACATTACTTTAGCAAGCATCTGCTGTGTGATGGACTACCTTTCCTGCTGTAGCTTGAAACAGTCTCTGGAGGATTTCCTAGCCTTCTGGAGCAGGTTTCGGGGATATGGGGGTGCAGGTGGGAATGAAAATACTCCATCCTTGTTCCACTGACAAAAGCAGTTGTGTTAACAGCATAACCCCATTGGATCCCACTCATAGTAACAAATAGCATTTGGCATGTCATCAAAAATTTGGAACAGAATGAAAGAAAAGTCAAACTGATCCAAAACAGATTTAGAATGTTCAGCTAAAACCTGATTCTGTGACATATTATCTATACATAGTAAATTTGTCTAGACATGAAATGCAACTAAAGAGGGTAGTCCATATCATAAGTGATTATGAATAAAACCTGATTATGAATGAAACACAACTGATCTGGTGTTTACTTCTGTAAACTGAAGGAGCTGCTGGCTGAAATCCCGTGGTCAAGAATAGTCAATGAGAAAGGAGTTCAGGATGCATGGGAGTTCTTTAAAGGGAGATACTGAAGGCACAGGCTAAAACTGTGCCATTAAGGAGGAAAAATGGAAGGCATCTGAACAAACCGGAATGGTTGACTAAAGAGCTCTCAGCTGAGCTAAGTATTAAGAAAAACATGTACAGGAAATGGAAGAAGGGGGAAATCACCAAAGAAGATTATAAGCAAGTAGCCAGGAGATGTAGGGAGAAGATCAGAAAGGCTAAAGCACAGAACGAACTTAGGCTGGCCAGAGACATTAAAAACAATAAAAAGGGCTTTTTTAAATACGTCCACAGCAAAAGGAAAAAGAAGGAGACGATAGGGTCACTGCGCAGGGAAGATGGTGAATTAATAACAGGAGGAAGAAAAAAGGCAGAACTCCTCAACATCTTCTTCGCCTCAGTTTTTTCCCAAAAGGATAAAAACACTCAACCTGGCAGTTGGAGAGCAGGTGAGGAAGTGGGGGAAATGCAGCACAATAGATAGAGAGGTAGTACAGGAATACCTGGCCACACTGGATGAATTCAAGTCTCCAGGGCCAGATGAATTGCATCCTAGGATTTTAAAAGAACTAGCAGAGGTCATTGCGGAACCTCTTGCTATAATCTTTGAAAACTCTTGGCGGACAGGAGAAGTTCCGGCAGACTGGAAGAGGGCAAATGTTGTCCCCATCTTCAAGAAGGGAAAAAAAGAGGACCCAAATAATTATCGCCCAGTCAGTCTAACATCAGTACCTGGAAAGATCCTGGAGCGGATCATCAAACAGTCAGTTTCTAATCACTTAGAAAACAATGCCGTAATTACCAAAAGTCAACATGGATTTCTCAAAAATAAGTCATGCCAGACTAATCTTATCTCTTTTTATGATAGAGTTACTTGCTTGATAGATGAAGAGAATGCCGTGGACATAGTATATCTTGATTTCTGTAAGGCCTTTGACAAAGTTCCCCATGACATTCTTGCAAAGAAGCTAGTAAGATGTGGGCTGGACAGGGCTACTGTCAGGTGGATTTGTAACTGGTTGACTGACCGTACCCAAAGGGTGGTCACCAACGGCAGAGTCTCATCCTGGAGAGAAGTGACTAGAGGGGTGCCACAGGGTTCTGTCCTGGGCCCGGTGCTGTTCAATATCTTCATTAATGACTTGGATGAAGGAATAGAGGGCACGCTGATCAAATTTGCAGATGACACCAAATTGGGAGGGGTTGCTAATACGCCTGATGACAGGATCAAAATTCAAAAGGACCTGGAGAGATTGGAGAGCTGGGCCAAGGCTAACAAAATGAATTTCAACAGAGAGAAATGTAAGGTCCTACACTTAGGCAGAAAAAATGGTATGCAGAAATATAGGATGGGGTACACGTGGCTGGCTAACAGTACATGTGAAAGGGATCTAGGAGTCTTAATAGACTACAAGCTGAACATGAGTCAGCAGTGTGATGCGGCAGCCAAGAAAGCCAACGCAATTCTTGGTTGCATCAATAGGAGTATGGTGTCTAGATCGAGGGAGGTATTGGTACCACTTTATTCTGCATTGGTTAGACCTCATCTTGAATACTACGTCCAGTTGTGGGCACCCCAATTCAAGAAGGATATGGATAAGCTGGAGCAGGTCCAGAGGAGGGCAACCAAAATGGTGAGGGGCCTGGAAGCCATGCCCTATGAGGACAGACTTAGAGAGCTGGGTATGTTTAGTCTGCAGAAGAGAAGGTTGAGAGGGGACATGATAGCCAATATTTGAAGGGATGTCATGTCGAGGAGGGAGTGGGCTTGTTTTCTCCTGTTCTTGAGACCAGGACAAGGAGCAATGGATGCAAGCTGCAGGAGGAGAGATTCCGCCTGAACCTCAGGAGAAATTTCCTGATGGTCAGGGCTGTCCGGCAGTGGAATGTGCTGCCACAGAGTGTGGTGGAGTCTCTTTCTTTGGAGGTTTTTAAGCGGAGGCTGGATGGCCACTTGTCGGGAGTGCTTTGAGGGTTTTCCTGCATGGCAGGGGGTTGGACTGGATGGCCCTTGTGGTCTCTTCCAACTCTACATTTCTATGATTCTATGATTCTATGATCTGGAATTTATAAATGAATACATTATTATTTCTGCTAATAAAAAATAATGTGAAAATACAAATCCTTTAATTCAGTGGCAGTTTTCTGCCATTCACATCAATCACGGATCAGATGGTTTTTACTTATACTCTCAGTAAAAACCTTGGAAGGTTCAATTTTTTAAAAAATCTATCCAGGTATCCATAGGAGGAAAGATACTAGATCTGAGGGGGCAGCCATTACAATTGTACAGGGCAGAAGGAGACATAGACAGCGGAGACAGGTACACTTTAATCAAAGGGATAGTAAAAGGGTGTTAGTTGTCTCAAAACTATCTCCCAGTTCAAACAACCTGTTTTTGGCAACAAAACTCCTGGGTTGAAAATGGTGCTGGTGAATGCTAAGTCAGTGAATGGGAAGATGACTGTCATTCAGCCATTCATTCTGTCATTCACCTTAGATGAGCATGTTGACCCAGTGTGTATCAGAGAAACCTGGTTGGATGAGATGATGGTGATGGGATAATCGCTCTTAGATTTGTCCACCAGGTTTCTATTTCAAACAGCAGGTAAGCGCTGGGAGGTGGGGGTGGGGGTGGAGTTCTCTTGAAATTCCATCCCCCTGAGCAGGTGCCCTATACCACCGTTTCCTGGGGACAAATGTATTAACCTGAAGCTGAGTGTCTGGAACAGATTAGAGATGATTCTGTTAGTGTACTGCCCACTCTGCTGCTCAACAATCCATCTTTCTGAGCTAGCAGGGGTGATCTTGAGGTTGGTGATGGAGTCTCCTCTTCTTGTAATGCTGGAGGATTTCAACATCCATGCTGAGACTGCACTGTGGGTAGTGGCTTAGGACTTCATGTCTTCTATGTCTGTCCCAAGTAGTATCTGGCTGCTGGGTACACACTGTTGTCATGGTCAGATCACCACCCGGTAGAATTTAGACTTCCTGGGACTCAGAACCTCTTCAGGGTTGGGGGAGCCATTAAAATGATCTACCCCATAAGACTTATGGATCTGGATAGACTCCTAATTGCTCTTGAGGAGCTTCCTGCTGCCTTGATAGGCAATCCTGTTGAAATCCTGGCTAACATCTGGAATGGAGAAATGGCAAGGGTAGTAGACAAGACTATTCCTGATCAACTGGTCTCCTGGAGCCCAGCTGGTCTCCTGGTTTTCCAAGAAGCTGGTGGTGATGAAACAGGTGACAAGGCAACTAGAGCAACTTTGGCAGAAAACTCAGAGTAGGTCTGATTGAACACAGTCTAAAACTTATTGGAGGGCCTCTGAGGCAGCAGAGGCAAAATCTCCTCTGCCTCTATTGTATTTCCAAGGAGACAGCCAGCACAGCTGTTTCAAGTGGTCAGGGGTCCTTTACACACAAGCTGAAAGAGAGCGATATCCAGACTACTTGACAGCCTACTGTGAACAACTTGCCCAGCATTTGCAGATAAAATCACTCAGTTGTGCTCTAAGTTGGATGCTATAATTGATACAGTGCCATTGGATGTAACTTTGGCCCCAGCTTGTCCAGAGACAATTGCATACATTTTGGTTTATGCAGTCTGAAGATGTCTACAGGATTCTTAGAGAGAGATGAGTGCCACTGCGTGTGTTAGATCCTTGCCTACCTGGCTTATTAAAAAAAAAAAAAGTGGTGGTGAGAAACTGGGTGACTGGGTAATGCCTTGCTAAAACAAGGCAGAGTTCCAGCTTGCCTGAAAGAGGCTGCTATAGAACCTTTACTAAAAAAGCCCCTCTCTGTATCCCACCATTCTGGATGATTATCAGCCACTCTAAAACCTTCCAATTTTGGGCAAGATTCTGGAGTGTGTGGTAGCCTCCAAACTCCAAGGATTTCTGGATGAGACAGAATATCAAGATCCATTTCATAGTTATGAGACAGACACGGCTTGGGTTGCCTTGATGGGTGACCTATGCTGGGTACTTTGTTCCTTACTGGAGGGGTGAACTCAAAAGGTGGTACTCCTGCTCTGTTCTTTAGCTATTGGCCTACGGGGTCCCTCTGTCACATGTGCTATTTAAGATATACATGAAACTTCTAGGAGATGTTGTCTGGAGTTTGGGGGTTCAATGCCAGTAGGAGGTAGATGATAACCAATTCTATTAAAATGGGCCCTCCACTTTTGTGAGGGTTCAGGGTGCAGAACCCTCATGAAAGTAGAAATACTAGGAATAACTCCCCATCTTGATCCCCATCCCATGCCTTTCTGGGGCTCCCCCCTCCCATTCCCTTGCCTTTTGCATGCTGGGGCCAGAGGCAAAGGAATGGGAGGAAGAGCTCCAGAGGAAAGAACGAAAGCTTGTGCCAACCTTCCCCACTTCCCTGCCTATTGCCTTGGCATGAATTCTCAGTGCTGGGGCCAGAGGCAAGGGAATGAGAAAGAGGAGCTCCGAAGGGGAGAAAGAAGGCTTGTGCAAGCCTCCCCCTTGCCTTCCTGATTGCCTTAGTTCGAGTTCTCAGCACCAGTGCCAGAGGCAAGAGATTGGGAGGGGGTAGCTCCAGAAGACAGAAAGAAGGCTCACATGAGCCTTCCCCTGCATTCCCTTTCCTATTGCCTTGGCACAAATTCTCAGTGCTGGGGCCAGAGGGAAGGGGGAGAGAAAGAAGGTGTGCTGTGTGCCTGCCTCTCTATCTCCTTGCCTTTTGTCTGGGGCCTTGCCCTCCTCTTGCCCTCCAAAAACACAAGGGAATGGGAGGAGGAGATGGGGAGACTGGCACCCTCCCTATTTTCTTTTCACAGAGAAGTAAAGACTTTTCTATTCCGACAGCCATTTGATAAATGACTGCATAAGGCCTGTCTCACCTAAGCTGAATCTTGTTAATTGTTATGTTGGGGTGCATGTGTGCATTTAATGTGGTATATTTTAATCTAGTTTTAATTTTTTGATTGTTTAGTTTTATTTTAACTTTTGCATTTTGTGGGTTTTTTTTAACAATGTTTTTTTTTAACTTGTTGTGAACTACTTCAAGTTCTGAACTGGGAAAAAGGTGAGATAGAAATAATAATAATGATAATAATATGTTGTTGCCTTGTAACACCAGTTTTATTTGAATGACCACTAAGATTGGATGGTTCCCCTGATGCATGAATGATGTGGTTTTATCATGGATTCTGTATACTTTAATTCTCATATTTAAAGTAATTAACCAATCAAAAATACTTATGACTATTTCCCCAATGTTCACTGCTACTATTCTTCCGCTAGGAGGGGAAAAAAATCTTTTTATTCAGACACGATCTGGGCAACCAAGCTCAATTAACAGAGAATGGACTTTTTCTCAGATGAACAAAGTTTTATTTTGATTTTTAAGGACCACTTATTATACAGAACCATATTATGTAGGATATCTGTTGTGGGCATAAAAAGAAAGATATATTCATATCTACTCTAGCACACTATTGTTTCTATATGGTGATGAACAGCCAGTACTGAAGCAATTCTCCTGTCATCCTCATTCTTTATTTTATAAGGTAGTCGAATTTCTCTTTCGGCCTTAAGATTTAGCTGCTCAACTGTAAGTATTACTCAGTATTACTCTTGTTCTGTAACTTGATAGGCTTGCCATATTGTCACCATAATTCATGAAGTCAACCACTTGAAGGAGACAGGATGCTCAGAATTTTGTGTATATAAGAAATATTGTTTTACTGAGCCCCAGTTGTATTAATATCAACAGTTAGTGTATAGAATCATTTGGTATCAAGAGGAATAATGCTATTTGACATGCTTTAAAAGTTTGGAACCAAATAAAAGAAAAATGAAATTTCATCCATAACCAGAATTAGAAGACTGCATTGAAAGCAGATTTTATAGCACATTATTTAGAAAAGAACTTTCCACCAAGAGAAGTGGCTTCATCTGGAAATCAAGTACATTTTGCTTCCTGAATTTTAGATCTAGGCTTTCATTTGGTGTAAGATGACATAGTTCTGTTTAAGTTAATGGAACAAAATTGGATTTTGAAAGCCAGGAACAAGCTCTGAAATTTTGTACTTCCCACTTTGACTTAATTTGGAGAAATCCTTTCTTTGTTAGTGTGTGCTCCCTGCTGGTTGTTGCCTTGAACCACTAAGGGATTTCCCAAATCCTTTCTTTGTCAATTGTGCACATCAGAACTATATGAGAATGCAAGAGGTATGTTTTCACAGAGATCACTAACAGTGCAATCTTATGCATGTCCTCCTGCAAGTGTATACAGGTTTTGAGCGTCAGTAGAGTATGGCTCAAAACTTCATGGGGCCTCGCATTGGTGTAACTGTTGCAACCAGGGCTTGGAACCATTTCACCCAACATTATGTAAAAAGTATCCACAACTTCCTTATATAACAATTTTGCGAGCATGTCCTGTTCTGTGACTATAAGCATCCAAAAAGACCAAAGAATTCACTATGAAAACAGCTGCTTCAGTAGCAATGGAGGGAGTGATGGTCAGTCATGGAAATTCCTAAAGGTTTAAGCAAAGAGACTGAGCAACAACAGAAATGGTGAAGGGTCTGGAAGCCATGCCCTATGAAGAACGGCTTAGGGAGCTGGGTATGTTTAGTCTGCAGAAGAGAAGGTTAAGGGGGGACATGATAACCATATTTAAATATTTGAAGGGATGTCATGTTGAGGAGGGAGCAGACTTGTTCTCTGCTGCTCCAGAGACTAGGACAAGGAGCAATGGATTCAAGCTGCAGGAAAGGAGATTCCACTTGAACCTCAGGAAGAACTTCCTGACAGTCAGAGCTGTTCGACAGTGGAATATGCTGCCTCAGAGTGTGATAGTGTCTCCTTCTTTGGAGGTTTTTAAGCAGAGGCTGGATGGCCATCTGTTGGGAATGCTTTGATGTGTGTTCCTGCATAGCAGGGGGTTGGACTCGATGGCCCCTGGGGTCTCTTCCAACTCTATGATTCTAAATTCGGATAAATGGGGAAAATATCCTATTAATTTAGAATGCAAAGCAAGAAGCAACTGAAGTCTGAGAAACATGTCAAGGTCAGAGAGATTTAGGAGGTCTGATAACAGGAAAACAGAAATGCTGGAAGCAGACATCATGGTAGATGATTTCAGCAGCTTGCCATCTAAGGACCATGTTGTTATATAACACTGTTTTAAGGAGCCCAGTTGTCCCAAATTAGGAGGGATTATGCTGAGTTAAGCCCTGATGAATTCTCAAACTTCATTGCAGCTGGATTCTTTTATGTTGTGTCTTCTGACACTGTCTGTCCCAAGGGCTTGGGGGCCAGCAGTTCCCTCCTCTTGTTGGGGAGATGGGCTCCTCTTTGGAGAATGCAGCCTCAGCTGCAGCCTCAAATGGGCCCAAGAGATGGTTCTTTTGATTCTTTCTGCTGGGTCCTTTCAAAGAATCATAGAATCATAGAATTGGAAGAGACCACAGCAGCCATCCAGTCCAACCACCTGCCATGCAGGAACTCACATCAAAGCACTCCTAACAGATGGCCATCCAGCCTCTGCTTAAAAACCTTCGAAGAAGGAGACTCTACCACACTCCAAGGCTTTCATCCTTGCCCCCCTCCACCTCTGAGGAGGAGTCCTTAGGGTAAAATATGCTTAAGGCTGTGAAGTGACAGCTGGATGGGAAGCTACTCTCTGACTTAAACAGACACTGATCAGCTTCAGGGATGCACCAGGAGAACACTGTCATGCTGCTGCCCATTTCCCTTCATTCTCTGGCAGCTTCCTGTATAAAGACACTGGCAGAAGTTTACACCACCAGCTTTAGCCTACCGATCTCAGTCTATTTTTCCCCCAGTCTTAATTTGAAAGGCATCTGCTTATACATCTCTTCCTTTTTATATGAAATTTTATTGCTGTGGGATCAGTCACAACAATAATCTTTTGATATGTTTCAGCCAGAGTTTTCTTGCAGTGGCATTAACAGAAATGGCTCAAGGACTGATACTTCTAAAAATGGGAAATTATCATTAATTTTGTGCCCGTCAAGCTTCATGCGCATTTTAATCCACCCAGCACTTTGCAGTATTTGCTACCATTCCACCTCCTTACATCCCACATGGCCTTGTGCACACATTACATATTGGGAGTTTCTCCAGGACCTCCACTGATGCTGGAGTTTTGGGAAGGCTCACTGTAAGCCGAAGGGGAATTTTTGATTTTATATAATTGTGTATATAATTGTGTATATAATTTTGTGCTTAGTCAGTATTTTCATGATCAGATATTATACATTGTTTTACATAAAATTTCTCTGTTACATAGTTATTAAAAATAATTTGATGTGAGTAAATATATGAACATCTTGTCTTAAATCTTTTATTCATCCTTCTGAAAGAAAATACTCTATAATCTATTTTTTATTTTTCTGGAAAACAAAAGCTTCAGAAAAAAATAGAACCAAACTGGTTTTCTTCCTAGCTTTTTCCCTGTTTGTTTCCAAGCCCTCGTGTCTCCACACTCATCCTGAGATTTGTTTCCTCCTTGGAGATCTGAAAAAACAGAACAAAACCCTGAGACTTTGGGCAGTACCCTGAGACCTGGCAACCCTATATTTGAAACACTATAGATTCAAGTCACATAGAGCTTTTTCACACTTTGGGAAGAAAACAGGGCATTCTGTTATTCACCGGACTGGCATGCTCCCTCTGATGAGCCACGCTGATCCGGAGCAGTGCGTGGCCGCGCTACACACTGCCCTGGGGACGAAATGGCAGCTTGCGGTTGGTGGAGGCTCTCCATCAACCGGAGAAGCTCACCAGCCAGAAGCCCGCCCCCAGAAGATCTGCAGCCTCGCGCTGGTGCGAGCCTGCAGATCTACACAGGAGCGCAGCGACGGAGTGGGGAGTGCTGGGCTATTGAAAGACCTGTTTTAAGCAGTCTTTCAATAGCACAGCGAACCACCAGTTCTGGTCGTTCTGGAGTGGGCTGAAGTCCGAAACTACAGAAAGTAGTCTGGACCCAGTCCGCCCCCAAGTGCAAACATCCTCGCTGGAGGATGCGCTGCCGCATTGTAAAAACAAAATGCGGAAAAGGCCATAGTCTTCATGGAAAGTACTTTTCTCCCACCAACCTTTGTAAATCACAAAGTGGCAGCCATTTTAAGGCAAACATGACACTGACAATATCACATCAAGAACAACCTAGTGAGAATAATTTTTTTAAAAATTGCTTTGTTCAGAATCCTGAACTATTGAATAATTTTGGATAGCTAATTAAACATATATGAAATCACTAGCAATCTCTAGGAAATATGAAATCATTAGTTAGGGAGAAGGAATTCATGTTTTAAACTGTGGCACACACAAAATGATTACAATGCCCAATTACAACAAGGGGTAGCTCAGCCCCTCAGTATTGCCACTGACAAATATAGGCCCAGACTGTATTTTGTCTGACTTTTAAATAATTACTCACTTTGGCTGAATGACATGGCAAGTTTTCAATACTCTGTAACTAATAGCTTAAAATACCCATTGAAAACAGATTTTAAAGATGCACCAAGAGAACTAGAGAAAAGTGTCTGCTAATAGATGTGGTATTTAAATAAATGACATCCATATAATTAAAATGGAAAGTTTGGCTATTTGTTAAGATAGTAGTTTTAGCTACAGGACTCTGTGTGGAATACTGTTCTTTCCAAACTGCTGATACCTTCATTTTCCACCATGTTTTTAACTCAGTAATTTCACTGTGGTCCACTAAGGACCCAAGACCGGTTTTAGATTTTGATTCCAATTTCTGTCATTGCTTCAGTGCTTTAATCAGATGGTTTCTGAAACATGTTTTTAATTAAACAAAACAACCTGGCTTTTAGCACAAATGGCAAGAAAACAAGAATGTTTAGCAGAAAACAAAGCCATCTCCAGTTGCTATCCAGTTTCCTCTTTTGGTTAACCTTTACTCTTCTTTAATGAAACCATTCCCCACTCTTCTAGAAGTGGAAAAGGATTCCATGGATCCAATAAGCAAGTATGTTATATTCAAGCTGTAGTTATCAGACTCAATGGGCTAGATCCAGACTCAATCATATTAAAAGTAGTGATGACTAAATTAATTTATATTCATTTCAATGGATCTGCTCTGTGTACATGCTGACCTAGATTCAACCCTAAACATTTTTTAATAACACAATTTTTTAAACTTTAAATGAATGAATGAATGAATGAATGGCTTTCAGTGATTATGGGAATCATTGGGGGATACAGTTTGAATTTTAGAGCATTTATAAGGACACCTTCCATGTTTGGTGACAATAGCTCTGCACAAAACATTAGCTCTGAAGAAGAAGAAAAAAGCTTTTTTAAAAGGGCTGCTGATAGTCATCACACCAGTCCTCACTTTAGAAGAGGCATTCAATATTGTGTAGTGGGAGGGGAATGCCTCTTCTAAGCTGATGTAAGTACTTACATTAAAGTAACTGAAGTTTATACCATTATACTTTGGATGATGCAAGATGATACAGAAATCTTTCCCCTTTCTCTTTTATAATACTAGGGCCATTTCTGCACTAGACTGTTATAGTGCTATTATTCCACTTTCAACATCCTATGAAATCCTGGGATTTGCAGTTTAGGGAGGGGCCTTTGAGGGCATTTGTAAACCCCAGGATTCCATAGGATGTTGAAAGTGGAATAATAGCACTATAACAG
The DNA here is from genome assembly GCA_948472985.1 of Iguana delicatissima. Classification (NCBI taxonomy): domain Eukaryota; kingdom Metazoa; phylum Chordata; class Lepidosauria; order Squamata; family Iguanidae; genus Iguana; species Iguana delicatissima. The sequence goes on along the minus strand of CAOKZL010003775.1, from coordinate 48,531 downwards.
GCTAATGCAGAAATGGCTTAGAATTCAGATTACCCAGTGAAACTGACAGGACTAAATTCAGGGCAGATAAGAAGAAATACTGCTTTACATAATGATAATTTAGTGCACAGATTACACTGTCATAAGTGGTGCGGATGGACACTGGTTTTGGTGTACGGATGTGGGGAATAAAGTAAATAATACAGGACAAATATATCATTGGAAATTAACAAAGCTCCAACACCCACAGTATGAACTTTCAAAATTAGGAGGCCACTGTAAACTAGTTGTTCTAGACAACAACACATAAATGTGTGTGCTACCATCTTGGTTTGTTTGTGGCCTTTGTCTCATTGACTACTATGGGAGATGGACTGTGCAACAGGATGACCCCTTAGTCCGATCCTACATTTCTTGGAGTACGGTGCTTATAAAACAGCATTTTATCCATTTCTTCAGCTGAAAAGTTTCCCTGAGAAGCTTACATCAATCATCATCATCATCATCATCATCATCATCATCTCTACCAGACTCTCTGACAAATGTACAGTTTAAAAGGCACAATACAAAAGGAAAAAGGGATGGGTGAAAAACAGAAAAAATAACCTGAGGAAGCAGTTCTTAAAGTTGAACAATAATTACTTGATGCTGTGAACTTGAGAAAAAATTCCTTTTAGGGCTACAGCTGGTCCTAACTAGCTGTACTAGCTGGGTTACTTTAGGAACTATTCCAAAAAGGAATGTTTTTGAGTGCTGATAATGATCAACAGAAACAGAAACAATTCAGGGAGGGAAGGAGCAGGATGGAGCTAGTATTTCAGCAGAATCAGTGGAAGAGCCCTGCTTCCTATCTCCCTCTCCTCCAGGCAAATGGGGTGAAGGGTCCAGAAGAATTGGTATTTTAGGAAAGCTGATGAAAGTATCTTGCTCCTCATGTCTTGATTGCCCTCTAACATGATGCTGGGTTGACTGATATAACCATGTTTCTTGTTTTTGAAGAAACTTGCTAAAATTATTCTTTTCTGCAACATAATTGTCTGAGGGATGCTACTGGAAAAACTGCCATTTTATTTTTCCCCAACTAACATTTTAATGGGAGATTTACAGAATTGCATGAAACATGATTTAATGTGTCCTGCAGGCAAACAACCTTACAGTGCCAGTGTTCTTTGGAGACAGGGTGTACAGGAATGCAGAGTACGTGCAGAACTTTCATTGGCATACAGGATCACAGTTTCTTGTGTATTTTTTTTTCAGAAAGAAAAGCTATAGAAAGAATGATGATGTAATTGTCAGATCTCCTTAAAAGCAACATGTTCAATTTACTTTTTTCTCAGAGTAATCATGGTTGATAGGTAGGGGTGCACATGGGCACCCATAAGCAAGTCTAAATGTTCAAAGGTTGTTACCACTCTTGAGCAATACTTCTTAATTTAAATACATAAATCAGTCCACACAATTCATTTTGATCACAACCATCTTTAGCTTATATAAAACAAGAATTTATAACTGTACTAGAAAAATATCTACAAGAGATAAGAATGAAGGTTAGGGGAACCAAAAAACTGTTTATGAAAAAAGAAAGAGTAGCTAGATCAGAAGTGACCAAATCTTCACATGGATTGGTTCAGAAAAAAAGTGAAATGAAAATTTAAGAGTAGAAAACAAGGTACAGGAAATGTTTTTTCAGTGCACCTGACACTGGTTCAACTTATTTTGATGGTTGGACTACAAAAATGATGCTGGAACTGGTGTTCTTCACAGAATGAACCAAGAAGAATTTGTAAATTTGAAGATCTTTTAATTAGTGTGCCTAAGTAAAAAGAGGCAGCATGGTACAATGGTTTGAGCATCGGACTACATCTTTGGAGACTAGGGGTCAAATCCCTGCTCAGCCAAGGAAACCCACTGGGTGATCTTAGGCAAGTCATATGCCCCCAGCCTCAGAGGGAACCAAAGGCAAACCTTCCTCTGAACAAATTTTGACAGGAAAATCCCATGATAACTTCACCTTTGAGTCACCATAAGTCAGAAACAACTTGAAGACACACAGCAAGAACTACCTCAGTAAAAGATACCTCCACAAGCAAACTAGACATTGCATGTTTATGGGCATATGTAGGTAGAGTTTGGAAAACTTCTTTTTCAAAACTAATTAATTACTATACTATTATTAGTTAATGGATTAATTATTAGTTCTGAGGGCCTCCAACTAATTAGTTGCTAAAATAATTTTAAAACTTTTTCTGCACTTCCCTGCTTTTCAAAGTAAGTAGATAGTTTTAGACATTAAATGGTACAAGCCCCATTGATCTTTGGTACAAAACATACTTTTCTTTCATCCAACTCATCATCACCTCAGCACCCAAAACACAGCATGAGGAAACTGCGTGCGATGTTGCAACAGCCTGCACTTGAATCGTGGGATATTCCTTCTGGACTATTTAATGATGCCATGCCTCTGAAACATGACAGTAAGTGGCAGATGACTTTAACTTATACCGCCTACCCTCCGTGGATTGGAGTGAAGCCTTTGGCTGCAGTGTTTGCCACCAGGGAGGCAATGCCACCTTCCCACGCTGATTGTCTGTTTCCTCCCAGGGGAATCCTGGGAAAAAGAAGCTGACCACCAGGCAAGATAGTGGCTCATCACAGTGGGAACTGCACTACAGCCCACATGCTGTCCCCAGCTAGGTCTGGGGTGGGGTTTCCTTCCAGTATTTTACTGGAAGTACAATGAATCCAAAGCTTTAAATTAGACACCTTAAAAGTTTGAGTGGAAAAATCAACTGTCTGGTTGGAGTCATCTATCATTACCATTTTCTAAAGAGAAAATCACCAGTGGAAAAGCCTGTGAAATTCTTATTTGTGGGATTCAAGACCATACTGGTGTACTACATAAATATCTCTTAGGAATTCCTGGACAAAACCACCATAAATCTGGTAAAACCATCTGGCTTTAGTTTGGGTCCTAATAATATAGTGTAACGTAGTGGGTTTCAGATGATCAGGAATATTCCAGTTCAAACAGTAGGCACTCATTGCTGAAGTGTAGGAGTGGATTAATAATCTCTCAAGGCACCTTAAATCTGAAGCACAATAGATGAGCAAATTGAGCAGTGACTCATGGACAACATAGACCTACTTTTTTCAATTTTCCACGTCATACCTCTTCAGAAATGTATTACTCTTTTCTGTAATAGAGGATGGCCTCTCCTTGATTTAGATGACAGAATAAAACATTACAAGAAGGGATTATTTTACGAACACACTGAAAGTATGTTAAAAGCGTCAAAATGCTGGCAACCACGGCAGAACATTAAATTCTCATCACTAAATTCTTATTATTCAATTGTAAGTTAAAACCGCAACTGAAATAATTCCTGTAAATTCTCTCAAACACTTGCCAGTGTGCTCCATTCATGGATCATGCATGGTATAGCTGCTTCTTAAGTAAATATCTCATTGCCATTCCAATTAACAAACATATCATGTACATATACCTCAGTTAATGAAGTAGATGTGTTCCTGGGCATTCCTTCTTTAAGAGAAAATTTGGTTCCCAGGCATGAATAGCATGACAAGAACAGGGATAGGTTCCTACACCACAAAAAAGAAGAAAAATTCAACACATTTCAACAAGTTTTTTACCCAAAACTGACGACATGCACATCGGAATGAAACAACCAGGTCAGATAAGCCTTGCATAATTAAATAAAAACATTATAAACCTTCTGGATATAATTACAGCTTCTTCCAAAATACATCCAAAGTACAAAATACAATACAAAATACTCTAGCTTTCTTATGATTTCCATTTTTGGTTATCATGATGATAGATCTATGCCTTTTTAATGTGCTAGGGATAACTAGTGAGATAGGCTTACCTGCTAAGGGCTTCTTGAGGCAGCTACATTTGCCTTGTCTGTTGCAGTCAGGCACTCATGTCTACAATAGAATTGATGGAAAAGAATTCCACTGTCTCACACTTCAAGCTTTATTGCATGGTTTACAGCAGACACACTGCTACAAACTGCTAGTAGGCCATATACCCCCACAGTTTGATATTATTTAATTGGCAAATATTAATTGGCATAAATATAAATTATACTCTGGTATGGCTGCATGGCCATGTTGGCTAAGAGGAAAAGCTGGCCGCACATGTGCATTGCAAAATCAAGTCGGAAGAGAACTTAAGATATAGCCAGGCCACAGTCAGGAAATCATCAGTAAACTCCAGTAATAATGGATCTACAATTAGCCTTTGATGACTCAGACTTCAGGAGACAACAGTGTCTGAGATGTTCCCACAGGATGTCTTAGCTCCTCTCTCTCTGATTAAACAAACTTCCCTTTTGTCCCCACACCTGTCTGACAATCAAAGAGCTGTCAAGGCTACCATCAGCCTTTCATCAGCTCATTCTAGACCCCATTATCCACTCTCGGGACTCCACTGTTTACTTTGCCAGAGAGCCATTAGCACCTTTGCCCTCCAGGCAGGAAAAGAATATTTAAACCCCAGTTTTTGGCCAGTCAACTTGCAGTACACTGGTTGCTGGTCATCATTCTGCCACTCCAATTCCTGTTTGTGTACTGTTCTTAGTCTTGCTCCTAAGCCACATTGCCTCTTTGCTGCTCTGCTAGATTGGTAAATATCACACACTTTGCCCTAAAATTTCGCTATCCAAAACTTTCCTTCCTTTTCTTTCACTTAGCCTTATGTAATTGTGTGACTGCTTGGATCTCGTGTGTGTGATTGCAATCCCCCCCCCACCTGCCCAATAAAATAATTAAGCTTACTTTTGGATCTCTGGCTGGTGCTTCCCTGCAGAAGCACTGGTAAATATAGGTGTAAAAGATCGCATAAGGTTACCACCCTCTCACAGCTGCCTCTTTGAGCTAATATTCCCTACCATTTCATGGAGGTACTGGCTTTGTGAGTGGATCCTTGAGTCACCCATGTTTTTTTGGGATAACAAAACCAATATCAAGGTCTCTGTCTCTCCAGCCCTTCTTTACCATCTTCTCAGTGGCGATGCTGCTTGAAAATGCAAGCTAGTCAGAAGATGAGAAGGAAAGGGAGGCAGGGCTGAGTGAGCTTAAAAAGACTTTGTACAAAGGCTTTGTTGTTGACTGAAGTATGTGGGGTACTCATATTGTTATAAATTCACTTTATAGCAATTGCGACACCATCAGACATGGGGATGATTCCTCAAATGACAAATCTAGGAAAATTGACTTATTACACACATTTCTATATGTTTACTAGGAAGTAGAGTACAGTCCCGGTTATCCAACACTCGGTTATCCAACCATCCGGATTAACCGACGTCGCAGTGGCCTGGGGGCATGGCTGTCGGCATTTCCACACCCCCAGACATGCCCAGACATGCCCCGACACGCCCCGACACGCCCCTGGCACACCCCCAAAATGGCGGCCACCACGGGCATCCAGGTAATTCGACCTTTCGGTTATCTGACCCTGCGGCTGCTCGTTTGGGTCGGATAACTGAGACTCTACTGTATGTCTAAATATATTCAAATGTGTGTCAGCAGAGGTTTGTCCCCTTCACTGCAATGCTTGTCAGTGACAATGAAATGTGTGTAATGACTGAACTTAGATCCCAGCCATTTCTTTAGTGTTGTATGGGAAAATCTGAAAGTTTCGCCCAAATGTAACTTTTCCAAGTTCTGCCCGTTTGTGGTCTGTATGTCTCAGCATTTAGGCCCTGAGATGTGACAAAGCACAGCAAGGCCTAGGAGTCTGATCAAGAATACAGTGCAAGCATAGGAAATTAACAATTTTTTCTGGATTCTTTGTGGAGTGGGCTGTTGCTTATCTGTATTTCCAACCATTTTTAATAACAATTACTGTAAAACAAAACACAGGAATACACTCCATCTGAACATACTACTAAAATACAGTAGAGTATTTAGAGAAAGATTACACAAGTTTCATTTTTTCCCCACTCAAGTGATCACATAATGTAGTCATATATTCAATATTTCCTTAGCCTTGTGGAGTCATTCAGCTGTTCTTATTTTTTTCTGCACTACACTGTCAATAGTACTATTACTCCACTTTTAACATCCTGTGGAATTCTAGGGGTGGTAGTTTACTGTGGCCAAAGAGCTCTCTGGCTGAGAATTCTAACTGTCCCTTCTTAAACTGCAAGTCCCAAGATTCATAGAATGTTGAAAGTGGAAAAGCAGTATAACAATGTAGTGTGAAAATGGCCTAAGGTAAATTTTTGTAAAGGAAATAGTTCTGGATGGTCTAGAGTCAAAGAAGAGACAGGAAACTTGGGAGAATTTTTTAAAAAACTATTTGTGGTCAAATCAATCCCAAATTGATCCCAAACATACAAGGCAGATAAAGATAGGAATGCAGATAGTCTTATGTTTTCATAGCTATTTTGATCTAAATTTGAATTCACTGGCAATTTTAGAACATGTCCTTTAAATCAATGGCAATATTTCATTCAGTTTTAAATAATATGGTCATAATAAAGCATGGGCATGGTTTAATATTGGCCCATTTAATAAAAAATCGCTAAACTGATTTAGAAACATTGTGAAAATTTTCTTTTATTATGCATTGCTGCTTTTGTGTTTAGCTTTCCAGTATACACTTACAAAAGATTTTCACCAGTCTATGAAATGCAGCCACAGCCACCAAGAGTATTTTGTCCAACTTGTTATGCATGACTATTTAATTTTTCACAAAAATCAGCCAAATACTCCCAATTTGCTTTCTTAGCTGATAGCAATATGGCTCACATATGGATGAGAAAAAGCCTTCTCTCCTTTGTTTTTCAAGTTTCAGCATGACTCTATGAAGTACCTAATAAACTATAGAATATCGCTCACTATTCTTGGACTCACTATTGGAAAGTCATAAGAAAAAATATGATTCAAAATAATACGTGCTAATTTTCCATTGAATGTAATTGTCTGCTATAGGCCTTTTGCTTCTTTTTCTCTAGAAGATGTCTGGCACTGATACGATCTCAGAGACAGGCGATACATTAGCAGGTGGGCCATTACACTTATCTCTGATGACTAGTCTCCTGAGCCTATTCTGTCCACAAAACTGTCTGTGCAGGGTTGTTCATTTTGTTTCCCTACACATTCTCACGGACCTTACCAATGGCACCAGCGTTATCAGGAGACCTGTATAATTGGTGTTTTTGCTCCTGCTGCCGATGAGGTAAGGAGGAATAAGATTGCATTGATTGTTCCATTCCTTTTATCTTGGAAAGCATAGACAGACCATTATATAAAGTAAATACTGGTACTATTACTGCTAATACTGCTTTGTGGTCCTTTGCTGTCTTTGCAACAAATAAAGCTACTGTCTTGACTGCCTTGCAGGATAATCTTGGAACATGATAGGAAAGACAAGTCCTGGAGGACTCTGTCCTCCCTGTTCCTTCCCTCTAAATGTATCTGTCAATTATGACTATGAGAGCTACAGCAGCAATGAGAAGAGTTCCCTGGACTAAAATAACATTCTCAGCATCCAAATCCCTGGAATATTCAGAGGAAAGAGGATGGGGGCACAGGGGTAAAGAGGACTAGTATGGAGGGGAAGGCAATATTTGGATAAATTTGGACCTGATATGAAATTAAATGGCAAGATTCCAAACTGGGAAAGTATGTATTTCAGATCGCTGAAAACAACAGTCAACTATTTTTCTTACTACCAAAGGAGTCCTTTTTTTCTCAAATGGATGCCACAGCTGCTTATTTATCAGGAAAACCGAAGTCCCTCTTTGCAAAACATGGCATATCTGAAATGGTTCAACAGCTACTGGCATTCAATTTCACTGTCATTAGTTTAAACACATTTCCTAGGTAAATTGGTTTCTGGCCATAAATATTCTCTGCCTTATAGTGTAGTCAAATACAGACTATTAAGAAACTGCTAGAGGGAAAAAGCACCAGAGGCAAACACAGATTTTGACTTTTTGTTGCCAAATTAGAGGATATCTCACTGGAGTATTAAATGGCTATTGTTGAACTCTGAGAATGGTTAAAAAATTATATATTGGGATCTGAGGAAGCTGAGCAGCCCAGAGGCACATTTTCAGAAAGTGTACATGAAATGCAAACAAAATAGATGAGGTCAATAGGTCCATTATGTCAGATGACCAAATGTGTCCATGTTGAGGCATCATATATACAAACCTGGTCAGAGTTATTAAGTCATGGCAGCATAGCAGCATAGGCATAAGTAGCACTTTTAATGGCCAGCCACATGGAAGAAACAGAAGGCATATTCCATTCCCTGGAAGGAACAGCATAAAAATCAAACTCAGGGAACTATTACCTGGACAGAATGCTGAGTCTCCGCAGACTTCACTAAATGATCACCAGCTGGAGCATGCACAGAATGAAAAACTCCTGTGAAGATCTGTGAGACTTCATAAAAAGGGTGGGTTGTAAATTTTTTACTGTTAAGAGAGGAAACACTATGATGGTGAAGTCCCTTAAAGAGATGTCTGCTGAAAGGTACAACCAGATGTACGATTAAAATTGGGCTGTGGCCAAGAAAGAAACGAAACAGAACGGAAATATTTCTGCAGATTAAAGTTTGGGCCTTATTGTTCAAGGACAGCAAGGAATGGGGCACCACCAAAACCCAGTGATATTAAGACAGCAACCCTCACAACTGGAAAAACAAAAGAAACTGGTGCTTGAAGGCAGTAATTGTGAAGAAACCTCAACACATTTTGATCCAAGGGTACTTTATCTACTATGACTTTTTCAAATATTATGTACAGTTATTTTAATCACTGCTTTTTTATTTTTTTTATTGTTACAGTTTGTTTTAAAATGCTTTTAAAAACCATATTGTAAGCTGTCTCCCCAGTAGGGGGAAAATGTGGGATATAAAATAATAATAATAATAAATAAAATAAACTGAAATAATAAACTGAATAAATACATTGAAATAATACAATAAAATAAACATGATCAATAATTTATTTTAGTTGATTCATAGGATGGCCAAGATCTTATCCATTTTGAGAAAAATGCCAGTGTAGTTACACAGCTGAACAACTAGTGACACAGTAAGATACTTTAAACTCATCTATTGCACAACCTTTAGATAGCTCCCCTCCTGCCAAATCAAAAGAGTGAGAGAGGGCCATGAATGTGCTTTTGAAACAATTGGCTCTAGTATCATACAAAATTATTTAAAAAGTTATCTTAAAACTGTTCCAAAAGTTATTAAATAGCAATAGCATGTATATTTCTATACCACTTATTAGCTAAGTGCTCTCTCCAACAATGTGTTACCTAATTGCCCCCAACAGCTGGGTACTCATTTTACTGACCTGTGGAGGGATGGAAGGCTGAGGCCATTTCCACACGGGGGGTGCCGAAACATGGCGGAACGGGGTGGCACACGCAGGGATGGAGTTTACCTTAATCCGGGTGGCTCTGTCCCCGTGGGGAGCAGCACGCGTTCGCCGCTCTACATGCTGCCGCCATCCGGCGGCATCCAGCGGCGCCCAAAATGGCGTCCAGCGGCTTCCGGTGGCGCTCCGCCAATCAGAGCAGCATGCCAGCCAGAAGCCTGCCCCCGGGCAGCTCTGCAGGGATGCGCTTGCGCGCCTCTACAGTTCTTCATGGGGTGCTGCGACGGGCTAGCATGATCTTGTTTTAAAAAGACCACTTGAAAGGTGGTCTTTATAAAACACGTGGTGCCACCCCTGTGGCCGCATGAGGGTGCTTTGAGGTGAAGAACCTCAACCTTTTCAAACCACCCAAGCACACCCCGCAGTGTAGACGACCTCCTGGTGAGGTCATCCCAGCGCGGGCTATATCCCTGTGTGGAAATGGCCTGAGTCAACCTGGAGCCCCGAAGGATTGAACTCACAACCTTGTGGCTGCAGTACCAGCATTTAACCACTGTGCCACCAGGGCTCCCTAAACCATTATGCATAAACCATTATGCATAAACTGTTATGCTGGGAGAAAAGTGCACACTGGCTACAACAGAGATGATATTTTGTCAAAATTGTTTATTATTACTACTTGTTTTCTGAAATCTGACTTTTATCAATGCTACGGTATTGCATGCTAAAATATTGTACTAATGTTGATCTTTTGCAGAACCACATAAATGGTACTTTTTAGTTGAAGGTCAAATGCATATGATTTGTTCTAGAATGTTGTGTTCCTTTTATTCTCTCTTCCACAAAGTGTAAGATCATTTGATTTTATGTCTCACAAAAGACTTTGGTTGAAATACGCTGGTCATAACTCAGGCAATATGTTATGACTCTTTCAAACATAAGCTTGAGACAAGCCTTTTCCTTCTCAATTTCTCTTGTTAGAGACAACACCCTCCTATATTTTATATACCATTAAAAGCAGCATGCGGAGGAGACAGGCTGAGGAAAAGGAAGGTCAAGGCAAAGCCAGATGGAATAAATAAGAGGAAGTTGACATGACTTTTAGCTAGTCAGATACAACCCATCTCTGGCACATTTCCATGTTCATTTCAACCATTTGATAGGCATCTGGCTAGTTTGTGAAATGTTATCTACAGTTCCTACTTTGCTGTTGTAGTAGATATCTGTGGGTGTTACACAAACACTTCAGAAGCTATTTCCATTATATGTTCTTTTTTCAGGTGTTTACAATTTTACAAAAAGATGTAAGTAATGCTTTGATTGGAATTTCTTGTTTGAAAAGATCTTTCTCAAGCCAAAAAACATGCTTTGGCTAGTTTTTGTTTGATTACTTTTGAATTTAAAAAAGAATGGAAGAGATTTAATTTCATGCTTTGCAAGCATTTCTGAACAGATCCCATATGTTCTCAGAGAATGAGAAGAATGGGCTATTTTTAATATGCCAGATTTTTCGTAATTCCTTAGCGAGGTCAAATTCCTTTGTATTAGAATTGTGGCAGAATTCTAAGGTGAAAAGCTGAGTAACAGTACCTCTAGAAATTGATTTTCTGTGGACCCTTACTTGGTTATTTAGAACACACAGTAGGAGGACTGCATTGACTCATAACAACTTGAAATACTCTGAGATCACCACCAGAAACCTTCCTTGTGTGAATTGTAGGGTAACAGCTAAGGTAAGGTGGGAATTCAGAGAGAGAGAGGAAAATATTATTAATTGAGGTAGAGACAACAACAACAAAAAAGACTTCACATGAAGGAGGTTTAGTTTAAGAAAGAGAATAAAGAGTTTGGAATGGAGAAAATGTGGAAGAAGGAGTGGAAAGTGTAGGGAGAGGGAAGGGGGAGGATTGGGAGGGGAAAGATGGTTTTTATTAAGGTAAGGGAGGAGGGTGGGAAAGGGAGGGAAGGGAAGGCAGGGAGGGAGAGGAAAGGGGGATTGGAACATATAAATTAATATGTACATTTGATAACAAAGCGGGAATGGAATTAATGGAGAATTAATGTAAGATTGTTGTATAATATAGAAATAATGTTAAGCACTTGTATTGTGTATAAACTCCCTCAAAAAAAAAAAAGAAACCTTCCTTGTGTATCCACTTGTAAGAGACAATGGACACAAGGAATATCTTCTCAGAAGTGGGGTTCTGCTTGTGGAACTTTGGTGCAACCAGCGCCAAACAGGCTGTAAAAGTTTCAGCAGTAAATGCTATTTTTTAAATCATTGCTTGCATTATTTTATTGCTTGAACTGTGTGTCAGCATGCATTTATTTTAAAGGGAAAGTTATAATTTTTTTGTTCTTAAAGCTAAATCCTACCCATCACCTGAATGATCAAAAGTTAGAAGCTGAGGAACAGAAGATTCTTCTTTTCCTCACCAAGGCTGTGTCTTGTTGCATACTTTGGGTGAGGGCAAATGGAATTCATGGATTCTATTTGCACCCTTCCCACCTCAACAAAACATGCAGACAATAGAAAGGCTAACTTCACATAAACATAGCACAAAGAGTCTGGTAGTCTGGATGGGTGGTTTTGGAAATGGGGGGATGGAAGTGCATATTGACTGAGAAAAGAAAAGTATGGAAGCTCATGAGCGTGTCTTCATGACTCCAAATTTCTCACAGGAGGAATGGCTTCTCTTCCATTACCAATGTCTCATCTTGGTCAAGGCAACCTACCCTACATTATTCCAAAGTATAATTTGTGACTTTACCTTTTCAATGTGATTGCTTTCTCATCATCATCATCATCATCATCATCATCATCATCATCATCATAATCATATGAATCTACTGGGATTTCTGGGCATATCAGTACATGCTCAATCTGAGAATATGTTTTGATTTCTTCCCATCACAAATACCACAGACTTGAAATGGTTGTAAATATTTGAGCACTAAGAAGTGAATGAAATAAAAAAAAATACTCTCATAACAATCTACAGTAGATCATATGCCAAGTAATATGAATAATATCATGATTAACACCTTTGCTTCAAGGCAAAATATGAACATTGCTATAGGACACTCATTTTACAAATCAAAATGTCAACACCTATTATGACTTTATTGCTATCATCATCTATAATTTACATACAGAAAGTTGTTTTCCAGCTCACAGGCACAACACTGTTAATTAGTTTAATTTGGTAATTATTTTGACAATTAAAAAAGATTTCCCAGCCTAATAAGATGATTAGTCTGTGAGAAGAGGAAATCCAGTTTTACTCCCCTAAAACCAAATTTTTAAAATGATAAACAAACTGATGGCCCTCTTCCCATCAAATAATTTGTAAGGTTTTTCCCCTTTCCCACTCAGGCATAAAACTCATTTTACAAATGAGTAAACAAAAGAGACTAAGCTAAAAATAAGCACAGTCTAGTCAAATGTATGCATTTTGGTATACTATTGATCTTTACATGTGGTACATGGGTCTATCTTTGAAAGGCACTGAAGAACCATCAGTTGATCCTAAATGATGTGTTGCTTTTGGTACCAGGCCCACAGATGAACATTAATTTACCTGCTTCTTAAGGTGAGAGAGATTTAATTTATATCAGGGAGAGGACAATTCTAGACTGAGGCTGTAATGTGGGCTGTGACTGTGATTATATTAAGGCCAGAATCCAATGGTACACTTCCACAGGATCCTGCTATTTCCACTGACAATCCTCCTTCTTTCTTGCATCCCTCTGTATACCTAAAACCCTGATCTAGATGGCTGGATGATCCACCAGTGTAGGAGAGGCAGCATGGAGGACTGCACTGTGAAGGGGAGGGGAAGAAAGGGTCAATACCATATGTGTGAAGTATAGAAGCATATCATTGGATATTGAAGTACAATCAGCCCTCCACATTTGTGGGTTTGGCCCTTTCCGCATGAGGAAATTAAGGCGGGCCAATGCGTCCTGTCATGGAGGTCGTCTGCATCTTGGATCGGACTAGGTTCAAACTATTTACCTTAGTTCCACACCTAAGTCGGATTCAATATGCCCCCAAGTGGTCCTCCAGCACACTATGTGAAGACCGGAAAAAAGAAGTTTTTAAATTTTCCAGAGCGCGCCAATTCGTTCCTGCTCAGTCGTGCAAATGGGCAGATTCACACCAATGCAAGCCTGAGATCAGCGGAGGGTGGGCTGTGGGCATGGTCAGCTTCAGCGGTTGGTCTGGACCCACAGGAAGCTGCCATTTTGTCAGCCTTACCAGTGCAGATCTAAAGACCTTGCGCTGGTCCAAATCACCCTGGAACAAACAGAGGAGCCCTGCAGAAGCGCTTTAGGGAAGGTCTGCGTTGTTTCGAGCCCAGAAGAAGCGGTAAATAACAGCACGGAGTGATTCCTGGCCTCGTGCAGAAAGGACCTTTGACTTTCACAGATTTGATTACTTGCAAGTTTCTCCAGCTACTGCCTCCCCACCTCAGGCAGTTCTTTTCTAGGGGAAACTTTCCTCTTGGCATCTCCACTCAGCCTGTGCAGCCCTTTAAAACCCACCTCTGGTCCTCTTCCTACTCCACCAGATGCTGCCTGGACAGTTAATGATGGCTCACAGCCCAATTTCTCAGTATACAAACCCTCTCTCAATGCTCCTCATACACCCATGGAAGGAGATGGGCAAGAGAGAAGAAGTTTAGAGCCACCATGAAGACTTGCCCCCCTTTCCATCTCCTTTCTCTGACCTGGTTTGGACCCTGGGCCTGCTCTCTCCACCATGCCTCAGCCCCCTTTCCATTGACAAATGCATTTTGATATTTGTGGATTTTCCATTTTTGTCAGGGTTCTGTGCCCTTAACCCTAGTGAATGTGGAGAGCCAACTGCACACCATTGAATCTTGGCCTGAGATCATTGGGAGAAAACATGCATGCAATCTTACTTCTAAATTTTCTCCAGTTTTGTTAGGACAATGTAATTCTTACTTTGAGAATGCTATAAGAATCCAATAGATGCCCATATAAAATAACTCAGTATGCATAACTATTGTAAGCATGCTACTATTTGATTTTCATCAAGCAATTCCTATTCCAGTGAAGACAGATACAAAAAAAAAAAAAGAGAATGAGAGAGAGAGAGACAGAAATGTATCTGGTTTCTGTGCCTTTATCATAAATATCTCCACTTACCAACCACCGCTTTTTGGGAAAAATATCTGATCGCATAAAAAAAAATCCAATAAAATATCATTAAGAACTGTTTTGGCAAGGATATGTATTGTAGTCCATTAATAATAGAGAGTTTCAAGTTTATTATTGCAATGAGAAATATGTCTTTATTTTAACTGCAAATGATATCAGCCTACAAACAAAGGACTAAGACTGAAAGAAAAGCTTTTTTGTAGTTACAGGTAGCAAAATAGAGTGACCTTCCTAGAAAATCCAGACCCAAAGCCAAATAGTGTGACCTGATGGCTCTGTTTCAGACCTTGTCCCCAAGATCTTAATAACTCCACAATGCTGAGAGTATAGCATATTTTCCATTTCCTTATTACAGTTTTATGAAAGCAGAGCTATGACCACCCCATTACACACTGACAATGATGGATTTGTCATGTTCTTTCTTTAGTTTTCTCTTGCCGCATGTCTTGAAGGCAGCTAATTAAATAAAGGTATTTAAATGTATGGATATTCATAATTTCAAACTTAACAAAAGAGCATACAATATGAGCAAGAACTGTGGAATTGGACAGATGTCTATATATCTAGAATACAGAACATGCAGCATCCATTTGTCAGTGACATAAGGTAGGATCCAGATATCAATTGCCTAAATTCACTTGCTAGTCCAAACTAGAGCGAGGTCACTGAATCAACAGAAACTTGATAAGCCAAAGTGTATTTTTAAGTCCCAGTGTTTCAATGCATGTACTCTAGTTGGCACAACTGGTTGGATTTTGACCAATACAAACATAAGAAAAAAAGCAGACAACACTTCTCCCCAAACACTTTAGAATTTACAGCAGCCTTCTAAATATTCTGGAGCACAACCTCCAGCATTCCTGACCACTGGCCATGCTGGCTGGGACACAGGGGAATTAAAGCCCAGAACATCTGAAGGGTACAAGGAAGGCTTATCTAGATGAAATTTTACATTAAATAAAAATATGTGTTTAATGATTTCAAATGAAAACTACCAGAATAATGGACAATTCTTTGGCCAAAATACAAAGAAGAGCTTGACTGAATGTCTGCTGAGTGAGTAAATATTGTCCTACCTGCGTCAAAGGCATGTACATGCACATGTGCTAATTTCACTAAATAAGAAACATATGAAGCTGCTTGAAATAAATCTCTCCAACTAATGAATATTAAAAACTGATGCCTGACCTTCAGCTCTTGACTAGATTATAGCGTTCATACCATTTCTGGCTCCCAAAACATGGGATGCTGCATTGGTGAAAGCAACTCATAGTTGAAGCAAATGACTCATCTCCTTTGCTCTGAAAGCTAAGTCAGCTCATAAGTACCTGCTTTAGGAGTGAAGGAAGGTAGGCTGATGGAAGTGGAATTTGCTCAAGAATGTAACAACACTTCACAAATGTGATGATCCTGAGGGAACAGGGTTGCATAAAACCACTACAATAAAATAGGGTTTAGGAATTCCACTAAAAATGAAACAGAAGTTCACTATGGATGATATTATAGAAAAATAGAATGTGGCCATAAAATATAAGTCACAGGTCAGAGTTAAATAATAGTAAAATAAATACTATTAGTGATAATTTATGAAGGACAAATGTACATACAAAAGATAGAATGAAACAAGAAACATGAAGTATAGGCTATTAATAACTTGCTTGATTTAACCATTTAACCATGATTAACCATAATATAAGTAATATACATAATATGTCTTGTTAATGACACAAGCACGTGTAAGTGTGGCTTGTGCACACAGATATCTCTTTTGGACAGGTCACAGGAGGCTATTCTCTAGGTCTTAGGATGCTTTCCAAAACCTTCCAGCTGGCAGTTTTCAAGCCCTGGGAAGTGTCATCCCTGCTTCAGCTTATGAAGAGAAGGAGAAAGCAATTCAGAAAATGAAGATGATACTGATCTGGGCTCCAAAGGGAAGGAAAAGAAGAGTGTACTCCATCTGTGAGTGTTTCTTCCCCTTCCAAGCTGAGACCAGCTGCTTCTCCATCATCCAAATTGCCTCCTTGTTCTCTCCCCTGTCATCCAGTAAGCAATAGCAACAGCAGCCCCGCTTGCGGCTTGACAACTGCCAGGATGAAGACATGGAATTCCATGGGTGGAGCATGATACTCCACTGGCTGATGTAAGTTCTTGGCCAAATGTTTCTGGGAACATTATAAATAACATTATAGCAAAAATATTAATCAGGAAGAAACAAAGAATATGAATCAGAATACTAAGAATGCTTAGCAATTTAGCATTACAATCTTATTACTACTAATTAGGAGAAATGTAATCAAATGTTACCTAATTAATGAATTAACAGAGAGAAGCACTGCAAAATCAAGATGTATCAGTATCATGTCAAACCAAGGTGTTCAAAGGGAAAAAAAAGACAGCTTCAGAAAAGGAATTCCTTTGCAGAGGAAGAAAGGATTGAAATATGCTTTCCATGGCTACTATCAGTCCATCCTCATCCACAGTGGATATTATCTGCCCTGCATGTACAATGGAAAGACACATTTAATATCACATCTAGTTTCACCCTTAAGGAAGAGTCTGGCCAGGATTTGAAAGTTTTACCAGTCCACTTCAAATGTCATGAACAGTTGGCAGCTACTATTCAATGGGCCAGGGTTTGAGAAGCCCTTCTGCTAAATTACATCTTTTACAAAAGAAAAAAAAATCATGTGGACCAAATGCTCTCCCATATGTCAGGCTGAATTTCCTTAAATGTTGTAGAACCATAGAGCCGGAAGGGACTGCAAAGGCAACCTAGTGCAGTCCAAGAATACACAATTGTCCTTACTTCTCCTACAAGACTTGTACCCAATGCTTTCATTGCTAGTGTTTGGAGGATAATAGTACCTTGCTATGAGAACCTTGGGGGCTAAATATTCCATAACATCGTTGAAAGTATGCCAGAAACTGAAAAGAGAATACAATTCACCACTGGCGTCCATTCTACCAGGGAAAGCACACAGTTGGATACAACAGAAGGAGCAAGATTGCCATGAGTTTAGATAAAAGCAAAATTTGAAGAGAATTAGTAAATCTTGTTTAGACAATTTTTGGGGGGTTGCAGGATTTTCATGAAGTGCCAATAAAATCTGTCAGGGAGAGAAGCTTTATTTGAAACACTGCTGAATCTGACTGTTGAGCCTGATCTATGAGCTGGTTATAGACATTCATCGCTTCCATCTGGCCACCAGAGTAGTTCAGGAACTGAGCTTAACTGTGGTACTGATACAAAGCAAACACACTGGAACATTGGTAGTAAAACAGTTTTCACTTAAAAGTAATTTACCACTAAAAAATGAAGCTATGTCTTCTTGGATATATTTTTTGGCACCATCAGCATTTATATTTCAAATGAGCTTTCAGTCTCAGTCTCTCTCACTGCTTCAGTAAGACTGACTATGCTGCCCCCATGTTTATTTGTAGATTCCCAAATATCTTGAGATCCTTTGGAAACTAAGGTACTCGCCCATTAATTTGTTTCAATTTTGTTTGTTTTTCATTTGGGTGAAAAATCTCACTGATGTGATTCCATTGGAGTCTGAATTACTTACCTTTGCATAGCTTGTAGACTTACATGAGCAGTGAAATCTGCTGGCTCGGTCCCACATAAAAGTTCTACCCTTGGTATTTACAAGTTTTGAAGTGGGAACATATGGTACTGTGGTCTAACATACCAAAGTGTGCAGTTCTTGTAATTGAGCTGGTTACAATGTTCCACACATTGGTCAATCACAGCCCACTGCAGACATACATGTTAAAGAATGGAAAAGAAGTATTTGGTTGATGATACTATGCTTCATTTCACTGTACTCTTAAAATGTTTCTTCTATAAGAAGTTTCACTAGTCTGATTGTAATCCACTCTAAAAAAAAAAAAAAATTAAGGCCAGCATGATTTTTATTTATATATTAAAAGTGACACTGCTGATGCAGATTATTTTAAAACCCTTGTACCAAATCCCTCTTGTTCTCCATACTGATACAAATTTCAAATTAATTTTCTGGGGTACCATGATTTCTTTCTCCTGTTATTCAATTTTCAGTGTATGCTAAAATGCAGGAATTTATACTGAACTAGGATGCATTTCTATTTGGATATTTATTGCCAACACTGTCCCCCCAGGTTTCTTGCACTGAAAAACATGTGCACACATGTAAGTTATTTTGTTTGCCTACATGAAAGCACGAATCAATTCTGTACCTACACGTATATTCTGTAGACCAGTTACTAGGCAAAAAGAGAGGGAAGATGCTTTTACGTTCTTGTTCTACTTATAGGCTTCCCATAAGTAACTGGTCGACCTCTATAAAAATGGAAGAAACTATGGTGAAAATGCTCCATGACCCCTACAGAGGATTTTGAAGCAGTTTTTTTTATTTTGTAAAAATATTTTTAGACTGCTAGGGGCTACAAAAATGGCTTCAGAGCTCAATGTGACCTGTGGGCAGCACTTAACAGCACCTGGAGGTATAAAGTGCTTTTATTCCACTTCAACTGCCATAGTTCCATCCTATGGAATCCTAGGGCTTGTGGTTCGGTGAGGCACTAGAAAAGCCTTCTGCCTGAGAATTCTAAATGCTCCTACCCAAAAATGCCAGCCCCAGATTCCATAGAATGGAACCCTGGCAGTTAAAGTGAAGTTATATTGCTAGAACTGTGTAGTATGAATGGGGCCCAAGCATCTGCTAGGACTCTTTATGAGGCAGCACTTACTCAGTTTTGCTCAGGACAGAGGCATAAGGAAAGCCTGAACATCCAGGCAGCAGGGAAACACCCGTACAGCAGAAGTAAAGATTGGTGGCAGCAGCAGCTCTTAATCTACCCAAAAAGTCTTGGGCAGGTAATTCTGGAAGTAGGGGAACAATATGAGGCCATGAGATGGAAGTTTGCTTCAGTGCCTACTTAGGACTACTGAACATGGGAGCTGCTGTGGTCATCTGCAACAGCTGTGATATGTTTGTGTTCTTGCTGAAGCATGTGCAGTAGCAAATGTAAATTGGTTACCTGTTAGAGGAAAAGGTCCAGCAACTTGAGGCCTGTGTATGCAACATATTAGGGAGCATGAGGTTCTGCAGTGTCCAGGAAAACCTCATGCTTCCTGACGTAACACACAACAGATCTCTCTGAGAAGGAGCTCAGTTCCTAAACACAGGAGGCAGACATTTGGAGGAATGTGACACATAGAAATAGAAGGTCCAGGAATCTTTCCATTAGTTTGGAGCTAAAAAATCAATTTGAAGCTCTCTCCCTTATCAGTGAGGATGAAGGACAGGAACAGTGCCTCATTCTCATTGTCAGTCCCCAGAGAATGTGCAGGGGACCTTGGAAGATTCAGGGCAAGGACTGTCTTAGTAGATCACAAGTTGAACATGAGTCAGCAGTGTGATGTGGCCACTAATTCTATTCTGCTTTGGTCTGACCTCACTTGGAATACTCTGTCCAGTTCTGGGCACCACAATTCACAAAGTATATTAACAAGCTGGAAAATGTCCGGAGGAGGACAACCAAAATGGTGAAAGTCTTGGAAACCATGCCCTATGAGGAATGGCTTAGAGAGATGGATGTGCTTGGTGTGGAAAAGATATGGTTAAGAGGTGACATGATAGTTATGTTTAAATATTTGAAGGGTTATCATATGTTGTTCCAGGTACTCAGACAAGGAGCCGTTGCCTCAAACTTCAGGAAAACAGATTTCATATAAACATGAAGAACTTCCTGATAGTAACAGCAGTTCAAGAGTGGAATATGCTGCCTCAGAGTGTGGTGGGGGTTCCTTCTATGGAGATTTTTAAATGGAGCCTGGGTTGCCATCTGTCAGGAATGCTTCAATTGTGTGCTTCTTTATGGCAGGGAGTTGGACTGGATGGCCCTTGTGGTCTCTTCCAGCAATATGATTCTATAATTCCATGATTCTATAAGTTTTCAGTTCCAACTCGGGTCATCAAATGCCTTAAGGGGAAGGAGTGATTCTTCAAGGAGATCTCACCAGTTGGACTACTGGTAGTAAATAACACTTGTTCTCACAACGTCTATCTTTCCTAATGCAGTCTTACTGAATCTCACTAATCAGTTTTCCTACAGAATAATAGAACAAAGATATGATAAAAATAGAATTAAAATAGATACATAATAAAATAGAAACAACATCCTCCATTAAATGCCCATCTGCCATGACATATTAAAGACAGTAGGGCTAATTGGACCTCTCTGGGAAGAGAGTTCTATAACTTGGGAGCAGCCACTAAGAAGCCACTCTTGTGTCCTCATCAGATGTGGCTGAGATGGTGGTGGGACCGAAAGGATACCTTTCCCCTGCAGATCTTAGAGCTTGGGCAGGCACACAGAGGGAAATACAGTATTTCAAATAGTCTTGGTCCAAGCCATGTAGGGCTTTAAAAATCTTAACCAGCATTTTGAATTGTGCCCAGAAACAGATCAGCAGCCAGTGGAACCATTTCAACAAGAGGCTTATATAATCTCTATAACCTGTCACACTCAACAGACTGGCTGAAGCATTTGGACCCACTAAAGCTTCTGAACAATTTCCAAAGGCAGTCCCACATAGAATGTATTAAAGCAATACAAACAGGATGTAATCAAGGCATGTGTTGCTATAACCAGATCTGATGTCCCAACAAATGGGCACAGATGGCATAACAGTTTTAGCTGTGCAAAGGCACTTTTTTTGGTCACTACCAAAACCTGGGCATCCAGGCTCAGCTCTGAGTCCAGGAGTACGCCCAACCTGTGAACCTGAGATTTCAGGAAGAGTGTAACATGCCTAATCTCTGTCCCTGATCTGCCTTTTGACTGTCCAGAAATATTTTTGTCTTGTCTAAATTAAGTTTAAATTTGTCTGCATCCAATCAAATACCAACTAATGGTGACCCCTCCTAGGGTTCTTATGGCAAGTTTTGTTCAGAGGGGATTGTGATCGCCTTTCTCTCAGGCTGAATGAATATAACTTGCTTAAGGTCATCTAGTGGGGTTTCATAGCTGAGCAGGGATCTGAACCCTGGTCTCCTGGACTCCTAGCCCAACACCCTGACTACTGTACCACCCTGGCTCCAAGTACTGTCATAGGCTAATTGATATGTGCTTCTTCCAATTTTCTAGGCAGCATAATGCTAAGTCCAAACTGCTAGGAAGGAACAGTTGGAGAGAATTATTATTCTCACATCCTTTTTGTTGGTACTCCAAAGATATCTGATTCACCACTGTAATAAGCAAGATAGTGGACTGGACAGACAATTAGTCTGATTATTATGTTAGTAGCATCATGCAGTTAAAAGGGATTCCATGCAGATATATTTCTGTGGTTATGTATTTACTTGCTTTATTTTAGTGTAGCTGAACAGTAAATCTGCTATTCTAAAAATCCTCAGCCCAACAACTATACTAGCTAAGGGATTCTGGGCACTGTAATCCAAAACCCAAGTGGTGTTCTCATAGCTCTGCTACTGATGATGCAGATGACTGATCACACCATTTACTTGCACAGTATTTTTGATTTTTGTGCATGGATATAGTCAGACTAGTTTTGAATAAAAATCACAGCAAATAAGATGAGAGGTCTACCCTAAACCAAAGCGGTTTGAGGATTACAGTTTAACTGCTTTGAGGATTACAGTGTCAGAGACAGTGCCATATATAATTCCTGTTTTCAGTCCTGATTGAGAAATTATACTTCAGAAAGCAAAGAGCCTTGGAGGATCTCATTTCAGTTATAAACTTATCGTGACAGCTATATTATGTCATGCCTGAGCAACGGGTGGGTATCTGTTATGCTATTGTAGACAACTGAGTTTATTTAAGATGTCAGATATAGCTTGAATTACATGAATTGTGGTTCCAAAAATGAAAAAAACAACCCAAAAAACAGTACTTCAGCCCATAAATATTTCAGTTTCCATTTTGCTCCAAGGTAAGTTAGAAGCAACGTAATCCAAAACATTTGGAAAAGTGTTGAGATGTTCTTTGGTTTTTACAGTAGCAAAGGTCATGATGTCAAAATGAGAATGGAAAAAACAGACAATTTTGTTTGGTACAGTTTTAAATTTTGGACAGCCACATTTGGATTTTTCATCCGTAATGTTCACTGCATATGCCATTATTAATTTAAAGTTCTTGAATCTGTTTACTTGTGAATACACTATCAATTTAGGATGTTTGTTTTTTGGCATCCAGATCCAGAAGATGGGTGAATTCATTATTGTTGTTTATTGTGCTTTCATGTCATTTCTGACTTACAGAGTTCCTAAGGTGAAACTATCTTGGGATTTTCTGGGGCTGACTGTGTGTGATGAGCCCAAGGTCAACCAGTGAGCTTCTGTGGCTGAGCGGGGAACTGAACCTTTGTCTCTAGGGATGTAGATCAATGCTACACAATGCTGGCTCTCTTTTCTCTTATAGCCTTCCCAAAAGGCTGGTACTGAAAATACATATCAGACAAAATAGTACATCATGACAAAATAAATTAGACAAGATACTAAGTAAATTCAAAATACACCTGTGCAAAAGCCATTATGGATAAGCATGTTCACAAGACTTCAGCAGTACCGTAAACAAGTCTGTATTTTGTATTACACTCACAAACATAAATATGCATAAATACAGAAAATTGTAAGACAAAATTTGCACAATACCTTATATTTCCTTCTAATAGAAAACTTTAGGGGCAGGGGTTGGATTCCTGTTAGATAGAATCAAAATGGACAAGAGCAAAATAAAAGTATGGTTTGTATGTACTTGGAAAATTGCATAGGTGCACAAAAATATATATTTTTGTATGTTAAAAGGAAAAGGCGAGGACATCAGGACTGAGAGAGTGAATTTTTAGTTATGAATCCCTTTGCACCAATCAAAATACTTCTGTATACCACACATTGAAGCTGTGTCATTGGTTCTGAAGCACTTCTCTGAACTGTTGGAAAACTAACATCACTACAACATCACTACAAACAACAATAATGTTTTACAAACCGAAACCCAAACTAAAAGCCAAAAATGGAGGACATTGCAGTTCTTTTATTCACAGATAGTCCCAAAAGCATGAGTGATGTTCCAGGACTTAGAAAATGTTGATGGCAATTGAGTTGAGACAGTGGGAAGAATAACCATTTGAAGAAAGGGAGGGGGTTAATATGAGCGGCTTGTGTCCTCATGAATGCTGTTGGGCTATAACTCTCATATTTCCTCACCACTGGCTATGCTGGCTGATAAAAACTACAGACTAACACATGGAGGATTTCATAGTGGCAATACAAAGTCAGGGAACTTGTCTGATTCTATCAAATATCTTGGGTGCATTGAAACTGAAGCATAGGATATTAGGGTATCAATTAAGAAAAAGAAAGAAAATGGAAGGCAGCAAGTGAGAGAAAATTATTCCATTTGACAGCTAATGTCTTATGCTAAAAACATGTGGGGATATGGAGACAAAGCCAGAGAAGTTACAAATATTCTCCCCCTCTCCACTATGACCAAAACCCTACATGGCTGGACATAGTGAACTCTACTATGGCGTCTCTATCACCAGCCCCAGGACCCATCATTGCACTTAGATTGCTCCCCCTGTGTTCATTCTATTGCTGCTGGAAAGTGGAAGAGACCAGAGAAACAGCCAGAGGAAGACTGGTGACAGATTCCATTGAGTTCTGCAGGAGTACTCTGGAGGTCTCAATGGATGGTGTCATTGGTTTGCATCTGGCCACAGAGACATAACTAAATGTTTTTCTAATCCCCCCCTTCCACTCTTCATCAGCAATGCAATGGCTATGGGAAGGCTATCACCATAAAACTGGGAGTATGGGGTGGTGGTGGTTGTCTTGCAGCTTTCAGAGGGTGTAAAGAATACCAACCTCTGCAACTCCCTGGAAATCATATGGAAGCATAAAGTGGATTTACACTTGCATATATCACTATCAGGATGCCAGCCACAATTTGAATGCTTTGGGAGGAAGGAAAATAAAAAAGAATATTTCCTCTTTTACTTTCTCAGGAACTGTCCTTCAGCTGCCTTCCTCCTCTTCTGCTGTTCTGATTTGCCATTAAATAAACTTTGACTTATAATGACCCTATGATCATCAAGTGTCCAGCTCAGATCTTGCAAACCTAAGTCCATGGCTTCCTTGACTGAATCAACCTACCTATAGTATGGTCATCCGCATTCCACTCTACCAAACATTACCCTTTTTGCTATCAAGCTGGTCGCAATATATACAGTATCACAGCAAGACAACGGCAGAGCAGGGAAAGCAAAAAGCCATCTTTTCCACCATCTGTCCTATTCCTGCAATTCCTTCCTCTTGCTCAAGACAGTCTTCTGTATGTCTGTGTGCATGCTTGCTTGCATCCATGCATGTGTTAAATATCCCACCTTGCTCTCAGTATTGGGACCAGAATGTGCAGCTCATGATGTAATTTAGAAAACATAGATAGTTGAAAACACAGCACAGTAAATTATGATATTAAAATACAGTTAAGCAATCATCATGTTAGAACAAGCACCAAATTAAAACAAAGAGAGAAAACATCCCCTGTTAAAAAAAAACCATCCTCAGCAGCTAGTGAGTGAATCACAAAAAGCCTATCTGAATAAAAAGGTATTTGCCAAGCTGTTCCTGGCTGGAGGGTCCAAAATGGGACCCTACTGTTTTAGGGTAGGAATGGAGAACACTGTGGCCTTCTGGATGTTTCTGGCTTTACCTCAGGCCCAGCTAGCAAGCAGAGCCAATAGGGAGGATGGGAATTTCTGGTTCCACTCAGAAAGGATATTTTCTATTTTCTGTTCAATCTGCAAAAGGAGAACACATTTCTAAGGGGAAACTAAATTTGTTCTTCAATTCTGAAACTTATGCAGCCTGTCATCCCTCCAGACTACTTTACTCTAAAAGAATTAAATGTAACAATAATTTATTGTTATATTTTCAGCTGCACAAACAACGTTTTGTCACTGGCATCCTATTTCTCAAAGTAGTTTGTGTCTTTTATGGTCCCACATCATAAAGCAGTAGCCGCTTTTGTTTTTACAAGGAAGCTGCATATTGAGCAATTTCATTCCATGCCATTCAGAATGACATGGAGAGGCTGTATGGGTATGAGGTAAGCCACTGTCCTGTAGTGTGTGTGTGTGTTGTGTATAAGAGGTGAGTTGTTTCAGTGAAACTGTAGGAGCATAGCCTTAAGACTGAATCAAACTTCCAGGCTGCTAAGGTTGGGGGAGGTCTAATAAATTATATAACTCTTGGATAACTTCCAGTATCACTACCAGTGTGATCTATCTGTTAGGGTGCAGCATTTTTTCAAATGAGAAAATGCACTCTATGCAACATGTGCTCCTCATATTTTAGAATCCCAGGCCACTGAGAGCATTTCCCAGAGATTACCTCACACTTCTAGTTGCTAAATAAATTCAGGGCACTTGCTGAGTGATGGTTCTTTATTTTTATGTGATCACCAGGAGGGGAAAAAATTCTATTAGCTTGTCAAATAAATATATTGTGCCCTCACTCTCTGTGCTCCATTGAGGGGAAGCACTATTTCCCCACCCTGGCACCTGTAAAGGCCAGAAGCAACGCTACAGCAAAGAGAGTAGAAGGTTGGTACTTTTATTAGGTTCTCCCAGGACGGACTAAGCTCTCACCTTTTGCTACTCTACCCAGAAAAGGGAATGGTTCCCCCTCCCTTTTTTTTGATAAGAGTTAAGGTATAGTACTTGTACTTTGTACTTGTACATTGATATGTGGATAAGTGGATCCAGGTTTTTTGGGCTCAATTTTTTGACTAAAATTTTTAGACTTATACATATACACAGTAACTGGGATTGTCCCTGCTAGATCAGGACAGTTGGAGGGTATGATGATTCTCCCATCCATTCAAGCCAAGCCGTAGAGTTGCAAAAACCAGGCAAGCTATTTTGGTACATCAAGAAGAAAATATCATTAATAACCTGCTCTATCCATGGGAGTAAAAATCTTATAACTACAAAGTAGATCACTAACAACTTGTTGACCTCTTACAGCATCTCAAACTCTGAGGTCGTTACTTCACTCCATCTAATGATAGGATAAGGCTAGATAGTTGGATTTTTTCATAGCATGGAGATACATGTCAATCTGTTAACATCTGCAGAGCAAGTTGCTATTAAATTCATTGTACAGAGAAGCTGGTAAGAACAGTTGGCAACAGTACTTGGAACAGAGATGGTCAGAAGTCACTTTGTTTTTCTAAGAAACTCCAAGAATCACTTAAGAAGAACTATGTACAAATACTTGCAGTAGTAGTAGTAATAATAATAATAATAATGTAAAATGTGTATATATATACATACACAAGTATGCAAGCATGCACATACAGCCACAGCCTTTCCTTTCATGGACCCTTTCCTCAGCTTACCTTTTTTCGGCTCTGGGGTGCAGGGATCGTGTGAGCAGCCTCCAGCAAGAGGCTCTCACATCCCCGCTGCTTCAGCTCCGCACGATCTACCTGCTCTCAAGCAGGCAGCATGAGAGACCCGCCTCTTCTTTCTACAGCACAGCCTGGGAGTTTCCCAGGCTGCCCTGGGGCAGGAAGCATGACCGCTGTGGCTCCGCACACATGGCAAGTACTTGTGGGGCCCTGGAGCAATGCGCAATTGTGCACCATTTTTGGCTGAAAGCCAAAAATGAAAAAGTGTGCGAGTGGTGCCTGCCCTACCCTGTGTCAATATCAGGGCGGTGGCTAAGTAGACACAGAGGCAGGAGCTGAGTTTTATGGTTTTAAATAGTAAATAAATCAAGCGGTTACTTCACCCAAACAAACAATCAAGTCCCAGATGCAGCAAACTCAGGCAGCAGGGTCAGCCAGGAACAGAGAGCACAGGGCGCAGTTTCATGGTTGGAAGATGGTTGTTGCCTCATGGCCCAACCCTAACAGCATCTGCCTTAAATACTCAGTCTTTAGCCTAGCCAAAGCTGATCAAATGTCCATTGGCCCTGCTCACAGCTGGAGCCTCTCAAGCCTTCAGGGCCGGTTCATCAGGCGCTTGTCCTGGAGCCGCTGAGACCTCCGGACCGCCCCCTTCTCCAGTCGCCTCTGGACAAACGAGGGGGAAGGGTCTGCTGCCAACTCCAGGCTGGAGTCGGAAACACCAGCCTCTGCCGAGTCAGAAACACCAGCCTCTGCCTCTGGAGCACAAATATCTGCTGCAGGTACTGGCTTGGGGTCCGTGCCAGGGATAGCTGTGGGGTCGCTGGCAGACTCCTCTCTAGACTCTGAAGGAGCCCCCTTTCCTGAAGGCCCCTCCAAGGGATCCTCCCCTGGCTGGGAGTCCAAGTCGGAATCGGAGTCCAAGTCTGAATCGGCAGCAAGATCAGCCTGGCTCATGACACCCTGGAGTGTCGTGCGATTGTGAGTGTGTTGTGCAGATCGCTCCTCAAAATCATGTGATGCTCCAGGCGTCCTTTTGCATGGCAAATGCCATGCGAAAAGGGCCATGGTGTTTGGTCCAAAACTGTTCCCTGTGCAATTGTTATGTGTGAAATGCTTGCAGAGCAACAGACTTGGGCAAAGAAACCACCACATATAACCACTTAAAATGCTGAAGACAAGAAATATACATAACCATTGTGCTTCCAGTTTTCTGCAAGGGGTGTAAGTGGTGAGGGTGAGAAAGCCAACTAGAATCAAGAGAAGGAAAACAAATCAGTTTATTCACGGTGAGAAAGAATAGCTATCTATATATAACCTTCTGTAATGAGGTTCTTTTTCATTCAAAAATTCCAAAACAACAAGGGAAAAAAAACTTTAAACAAAATTTGTTGTGGCTCTCTGGAAACCATTAGACTGCAGCTCCCAGAATTCCTTACCATTGGTTATGCTTGGTAGGGCAGCTAGGAGCCATTAGTTCATCAATGGCTGAAGGCAACTCAGTTCATACCCATGCCCTAAACCACCTCACGACTCCATTAGAAAACAACATGCAGTCAGCTTCAAGTTGTTAATATATTTATTCTGTTATGTGAAAGAAAATAAAAAAATAATGTGAAACAAATTAGTGACACTACAGTAAATTTCCAGTTTCTGTTTGGAGACAATGGACAATAAACAGTGTCTCAGCCATATTCGTCTTCTCCCCTTTTCTTATCTCATTTGTCATACGACACTAATTTCAGTTGCATTTATTTCTCCATTTTCTGTTTTTCTTTATCCTTTCTGCCTTTATGAGAATATCAGCCCAACAATTAACTTTAGTACAGATCTGGGAATGTACTCTCCATTACTCCTGATAAGGCAGCTCAGACTGCTCAATTACCCTTGCTTGTGCATTTTAGTTCAATAATAGCTCATTTTTAAAATGCTATGTGTAATCGCAAAGGTTATGCTTATGCATGCACCATCTTCAAATACAAGTTACCACATCATTTTCATCCATCTATTTTTTTCTTTTATAATAGGTAAACTAATGAAATAGCTTGTCATCATCCCGCTGAAATCATGGAATTCTAACTAATAAATTGAATTCCTTTGCCATCTGCATACATCTGCTGCTCAATAAAATTTGTTTTTCTTTAAGTCCATTCGAATTATTTGAACTAGTTGGCATTTCAGTATATTAGTTATGTGTGAAGTGTGGTAGTTTACAGGCAGCCTTAGCAAACATCATTTGAGATTGTGTTGAATATACATTATTCACATCATTGTATATTGTTTTTGTTATATATATTAATTGCATACATTCTTAATACATTGGGTAAGCTTTACAGTACAGTTTATTCAGATAGGAGACCTTCTGTTCTTGTTTTATTTAGTCAACAGGAAGTCACTTCTAGTCACAACATTCTAGGCTAGAAGTGAACTCTGAACCAGCATTTGTGGCCCACGATGTCTCTGGAGTTTATTTTCAGCAAAAGAGCCATTTTAGCCCCTCCTCTTTTATATATTTATTTATTTTTTAAACAGGGTTTCCAGGAACCTGAGGTGTTCAGGGAGGCAAAGGCTGCATGAAATCTGCAGGCCACACGATTCCCACATCTGGTCTGGGTGGAAGGTGAACCTGCTTTGGGCTTAAACTTAAAAGGCATTATCTAAGATGTTGAACCTAGGGTTTGCCACTGTGGATAGATCTAGTAATATCTGGACAAAAACACTGAGCAAGACTCACAATCCCAATGACAGGGAGCCCCTTACTGCTACTGAGCATTTTAATATCTTTTAAATTGCCATGGCTCCATTCTGGGAAATCCTGGGATTTGCAGTTTGCTGAGCTACTTTGAATCCAATATTTCTCTGCTAGAGAGCTCTAGTCTCCTGTCCCAAATTGCAGGAGTAGAATTCTAAACATCTTACCAAAATACAAATCCTATGATTCCTTAAGATGGAAGGATGAATGTTAAAGTGTTATCAAACCTGCTATAAAGTTGTACCATAGATGAAACAGGGAGAACTACCTTCAAAGTATGTCTAGATTTCTGACTGAAAATGTTTTAGTTCATGTACGGTATGGGCCCCTTCATACTACAAAACTAAAAAACAATGATTCCATGGTTCCCTTCTATGTAATGATGGGATTTGCACTTTAGAGAAATGTACTTTTAGTTCTAGTGTCTCACCAAACTATAAACCCCAGGACACTATAGCTACAGCAGTTAAAATAGAATCAAACTGCTGTAATTGTGTAGTGTACAAGGGCCTTAGGTCAGCCACCCACTCCCTGGTCAATAGGCCATCTCACCACTAATAACTCAGTCTTATCTAATCTCAAGTTCAACTCCCTGATTTCAATGTGAATATCAATGCCAGCTTTTCTATAGAAGAAATCTGATGAGTGGTGTTTCCATGTATCCTGGTCATTTCCTTCATTTGCTACACCAGAACAACTTTGGGTGTGGTAGGTGGGGATTTGCCAGGCAAGAGAATTCTGTCACTTCCACTAGGAAGCTGATTGATTGAAACCAGTTCCTTTCATGAGCAGACTCAGGATATCAGAATAACAGCTTGATCACGTAGATTGTGTTACTCTTGATCTAGCTAGCATTTCCCGGAATGAATTAAATCAATGCACAGGTGCCTTCTCAGCCCAGTGCACAACCACACATGGAAATACAAGATTAACAAGCAGTGCACAGTTCTAGGCTAGCAAGCAATGCATACAATACTTTTCAATTAAGTTTTTTGTTTGTTTCTTTAAAAAAGAGACTCAACTGTAAGCCTGTGCTTCATGTCTTCAAAGTAATTACATGCATTTCTGAGGGCGCTTTGCAAAACATTGTGTGTCAGCTATGATTGATGTACAAAAATCATATTGAAAACAATTAGCTGCCATGGTTGCAGGTTGTTTTTTTAAAAGGTTATTCTTTTTAGAAGACTGGGACTGGGAATGTTTGAATAATTTCAGTATAATTTGAATAACAATGAACAGTTTTAACATGTTCTGGCTCAACCAGAATATTGAATATCAAACTGTGTATGATGGTTTGCATGTATATAAAAATGCAGTATCCTCCAAGAGAAGTACCATTTTGTGAGAATAGCAATAAGTGTGGCAGTGACTGTGAATTAAATTCAGATAAATAGGTCATTTTGATTGTCTTTAAATGTATTCATTTAATGCACCAGAAGAGGGCAGGCTATGCTAGGTAAACATAAACTGTGGTTCCCTCCCCCACTATCCACCTGATCTCTCCCCCAATCTGTATATTGCACTTAGAAAACGAAAAACAATATTTGCATAGATGTTTCCATTTAGTTTCTGCTTTTTCGTTTCTCTTCGCATCAAACAATAAGGGACAAGACTCACCCAAAAGCTCACTGGCAGGCCACATATGACTTGGAGTGGCAACAGGGTGCTCCTCATTTTCTTCCTTCCTATGCCCATATTTCTTCCCTGAACACTTGTAGAAGAACAGCCAGTTAGTGGCTGAAGAGGATGAGCTCTTCTCTGGGACACACATTGAAGTAGCTGGATGCATGGGAATCTGGAGGGGAACACTGGGCGCAGATTCTGGGCGCCTATTAGTTCCAGATAAATTTTCAAAGAAGGAGATCCTGAGAGGCTGACATCCAACTTCAATTTAAAAATAAATATTTAGTAGGAAATCTCTTTCTTGTTAATTCAAATCAATTAGATGAGTTCTTTTTATCTGTGGCACTACAAAAAAAGCTTGATCCATCTTCCACATGACGTCCCTTCAGATGCTTTAAAATGGTTGTCTTATTACCTCTCAATCTAAACATAGTTTTGTCAGCAGGTCCTTATAGAATTGATTTCTAAACCTGTCACATTTTGGTCATCCTCTTTCGGTCATTTATTGTCATCCTTTGTGGAATGTGGTGTCAGAACTGGACATACCAAATCAGAATAAACTAGTACTATTCTTCCTTTGACCTGGACACTATACCACTGTTGATATAGCCTAGAATTACATCAGCATTTTTGGCTGCTTCATCATGCTGGTGACCTGCATTTAGCTTGTGTTCTACTAAGACCCTTAGATCTTTTTCACATGTACTCTTGTTACACATCCTACATTTGCACATTTCTCTTTTCCTGCCCAAGTGCAGTACCTTACATTTATCCCTGCTGAAGCTCATTTTGTTAGTAATTGTCTTGGTTTAGAATGGCTGAGCCCAATCTGTAGGGAAAATGTGAGACAGTAATGGTTCTCTCAAGCAGCATAATCATCCTGTGAAAGTGCAAGTTCCACAACAATCACAACAACAACCAGTCACGTGTCTACCCATCCATCTACCCACACAGGGTCTAGCAGAGAAAAGAAATTAACTTGGGGCACTTCTGTACTACAGTGTTACAGTGCTAGTATTCCACTTTCAACATCCTGTAGAATTCTGGAGTTTATAGTTTACTGAGGCCAAAGAGCTCCCTGGTTGAGAATTCTAAATGCCCCTCCCTAAACTGCAAACC
This sequence comes from Iguana delicatissima, assembly GCA_948472985.1. Taxonomy (NCBI): domain Eukaryota; kingdom Metazoa; phylum Chordata; class Lepidosauria; order Squamata; family Iguanidae; genus Iguana; species Iguana delicatissima. The sequence goes on along the minus strand of CAOKZL010003775.1, from coordinate 16,077 downwards.
CCAGGATTCCATAGGCTGTTGAAAGTGGAATAACAACACTATAACAGTACAATGAAGAAATGGCCTTAGTCTTTTTTTGTAAAATATATCAAAATATATTTTATGGCCTTTCATAAAAGCCAAAACATTTTGCTTAGTAGTTGAACTATAAAGTTCCATGTCTTAATTGTGCATGTGTATGCATTCATGCACACGCGCGTGCACACACACACACACACACACACAGTTCATTACATCAGTTAGAGGTCATTAAAGTGATTAATTAATACTTTGAACAAATCAATTCATAATAATAGGCTCTCATAACTGACATAACTTATAGTCACTTGCTGATCTTCTCTCAGCATCACAAATATGGATCAATCCCACTATATGCTTAACTGCCATACAATATTTCTGCCCTTAGACATTGCAATCTATTATACCTATTGGGAGCTGAGTATTTTAAGAATTTCTGCCACATCTGCCTTAAAGTTTCTGTAGTTGTTTTTTTTTTAAAAAAAGAGCTAAATGAGTCATCACAAATTATTTATAATGATGCAAAAGAAAAAGAAAAATCACATGGGAAAAAGACCTCTACCTGAGAAGTACAATTCTCATTTTTGTCCTGTACTTTCTCAAATGTTAGCTTGTTTCTCTAATGAATTGAGCAGGAAACTCTACCCTTTCCTTTGAATGACTCATGATGTAATACACACACAGATTAGGGGGGGGACACAGTTTGTCCAATGTGTTACAAGGCAGCAAGCAAAGCGTTTGCCCAGTTCCTCACATTTGCCTTCAGTGGAAATGCCACACTACATCATTTGTGCTAATTTTAGAATAAGTGCAGAAGGTTGGTGCAAGAAACCAAATTTCATTTAACACATTTATAGCCATGTCTTTTCTCTTTAGAATGCTTTCCTTTTGCTTTTTCCAATAACATGGATGACTAAAAATGTCTTAAGGGTCACCATTTCAATCAACCCTGAAGTCATTTAAAACCATCAGACCACATAATCGTCATCATTGATAGATGGGCAATTTATGGAACAGATTGTGAGTTCAGTCTGCATGAAAGCTGAATAGAACTTATAGTATACCATTAAGGCTTCATTCATGGAACATTTGCTACTGCTGCTTTAAGACTTAGAAGTAAATTGAAGAAAAGGCTTAGAAAATGCATCGTATACCAACTGCACACCCCTCGATCAGAACTGTATAATCTTTGCACATAATTTTTGTACACAATAACCTCCACCTTGACCTTGGTTTAAAATTATCAGCAAAAAATGTATACATTTATTTCAAGCCTTTATAGAAAGAAATGCTAGGGTAGGCAGAGGGAGGAGGGACAGGAAGAAATGTAGTTTTGTGATGGGCAGCTCTAGCTTCTAATCATAGTGAATAGTTTTGCCTTCTTCTTTAAAGGAAAGGATTTTAAATTACACAATATGTATTTCATTTATTGTATAGTTTAACAGCCTGAGATACATTGAATTAGTTTTAAGATTTTGGTAATTATTTCTCAGTTTGTCCACCGGGTTGGAGAAAAAATGGCCCCCGAGACCACATTTGCCCCCCTCAGGGACTTCCAGCTCCACATTTTTTTTGAAAAAAATATTTCAGGGGTGAAATGTGTTTTTTCAAGGGCCTTTAGAAGGCTGATGCATTCCTCTAGCCCCCGACAATTATCCACCCCATCCTATATATTTAAGTCAGCATAGGTAAATTTAATCTAAATCTGTGCCTTGTGTTCTTTTCTTTTCCTTCCTTTTCTTTTCTTTTCTTTTCTTTTCTTTTCTTTTCTTTTCTTTTCTTTTCTTTTCCCTTTCTTTTCTTTTATCAGTTTGTTTCCTCTCTCTTTCACAATGTGTAAGTATAACTATTTCATAACTCTGTTATAAAAACTGAAAATGCCTGGGATCCTACATCATAGGCGTAGTTATGAATGTGCAACTGCATATCATCTCCTGACTCATCTTCACAAATCTGCCCGAACAGCCAGCAGCTGCACTGAATGATGGAAGTCTGTTCTGCTGACAGTCTGGGTACAGCAGGATGACATTTCTAGCTTCTTCTCGCCAGCATTCTGCAGTGCAGTGAGATCCTACTTCTGATTGTTGGGCTTCAGATTGCTGGTAGGAGGGCAGTGGTCCAGCTTAGCATGAGCGGGGTAGGGGCAGGGATGGAGGAGTGTAAGTGGGGATACGGCACATGTGGGTGGGGCTATGGCACACGGGGGGAGGCAAGGAGTGGCGCCACCCCCCCAAAAGTGCCATTCAGGGCCCACTGCTCCCATTGTGTCCTCCCGTTTCTATGACAGTGTAGGAGGGTACTGGAAACATCCTTCTGCAGCACTCTGATCATCAGATCTCCATTACCTGGTGCAGCAGCTGGTAGGTTTGGAGGGGGGCATTTCCAAGACTGGCATGATCATAAACATGAATACTGAACAATTGCAAATGTGTAAGTCTAGCATACATGTTTGTAACCACTTAACAGGATATCAGGTTTGATTTTCAAATGCTCTGGCCTGAATTCAGTTGCTTGTCCCATCTACAATAAACCTAATAAATCAGTTGTTAAATGGTAAGTCAGTACTTATATAAAATCAGTTGCATATTCTCCAAGAATTCATAGATGAAAACTGGGACAGATGTGGTCAAGACTGCAAAAGTCATTAATGTGGAATAAGGCACAGGCTAGGAGAGGCTGCAGCAGGTTGCTTTGGGTTGAGCCTGCTATGAAGTACAAGGTTCCACTCCCTTCTCTCCTCTCCCCTCAGTTGACTTAACTGAGTGCAATCTATTTTTGTGCTTTGAACTCAGTTTGCAGTAACTGAAGTAAAATGGGAAGAGGGGAAGGAAACTGGGACATTTTTAAAAGCAGCTCAAAAAGTGGGATGACAGAGGACCCATTGTGTGTTAGTTAATCACCTGTATGTGTGAATAAGGTCTTGGGAATGGCACCTGGTACCCTTCCTGAAATATATATTGATGGAGAAATTCCTATACAGTATCAAATCAGGTGCACTATCTGTTATTTGCTTTAAGAAACTGTGTATTTTACACTGTAGCCATAGTAATCCTTGGCATGTGTTCTGTTATAGTGAATGTGTTTATTGAATCATACTTGTGGTTTTATAACGGTTCAGTTTCTAGCATGTGCTGTTAAACTGGAGGAAGAAAAATTGGCTAAAAAAAGAAAAACTATGGTATGTGATCACGTCAACAGCTGAGTTGAAATAACTTTTTGAATAAGTGGGGCAGCATTTGAAACACAGGTACTTTAAAGTGCTTGCTGTTTGTCCTGACAAATTCAGCATAAGATACAGAATAAACTTGACTGACAGCAGATCTGGCTGTTATTATTAAGCGGATGTGGGGCTTTTCCAGGCAGAGTAAATGTTACTGATGACTGATGTATTGCTGCTGTAGTTCTCAGGGATTTTTTTTAAAAAATAAAAATAAGCAGATTATGCTTCTGTTGTCCTTAATAATTCCTAGCACTAGCAGCCACATTTTGTTCCCACCCAGAGTATGCTTTTTTATAAAATCCAGGATATCTCACAACAAAAACGCCTCAAGGGCTTGTATGGTTCAATACCTGTGTTTCATACAGGGTACTTTGGCCATTCTTCTTCCTCCTACCTGCTATGGGGGGTGAGAGAGGGAGGTTGTTTTTTTTTATAGTTTATCTAAAGGTTTTTTTTTTTTAAGAACACTGTTCCTTTAAATGGAAAGCATGCCCATGTCAAGTCTCACAACATTCAAAGCTAATAGGAAAACACTGAAGACTTCTGAATGATGATTGGCCAACTTGCATATCATGACATACTGCTTCCTTCATTTGCCCCTTCTCCTGCCATTGCCTTTTACTGGGGCTGAAAAAAGTTAAGTATATGAGACTCTGCGAGAAGATATGGAGGGAGCACAAACAGGTGATTCCTGGCACCAACTGAGGAGATCTGTTATGAGAGTTCTGGCTTCTTTGTGCCAGTTTGGAAGAGCCCATAGCAGTTTCAAAGGAAGAATATGAATGAGATGTGTATACGACCACTGGTAATGCACAAATATGAATCAGGAAGAGCAACAAATGCAATAAAAGTGCTTTTTTTTTTTTTAAAAAATCCCAACAGTGTTCTAAAATAAAATTCTGTAAGTAGAAGAAAAACACTACATGGAAATTAATTTTATATCCTTTCTCAAAGAAGCTTAGGGAAAGGGAAACTGAGATTTCCCATTGTGCTTTCATCATGATCTGGTGAGGCAGAAGGTTGAAATATCCATACGAGTCTATTCTCTTGCTATCACATGTGTCTGATGGAGCTGTGTAGCCAATGGAAGTGCCAGTACCAGAAGATGTGGCCAACTGGTGCATTGCTACTCCACTCCACTGCAGATTTGGTGAATAAATGTGAATGATAGTCATTATGAAATTTTTGTACAATGCTCAGGGAAGTTTTAGGCAGAAAACACAAATTTAGCATGAAAATTTGCAACAGATTGGAGATGGACTAAGCTGATCCTCTAGAATTGTTCAAACCATGGACTAAATACAGCCACCAAAGATGCTTTTGTAGTCTCTGAAGCCCTTTTCCTATTAATGGTCCTTTTTGCACTTTACCTTTTCTTGCTGCCATCATGTGGGGATTGTGTGAAAAGCCTCTTGCGGGAGGGAATTTGCATCCCCTGCGCTTCCCTCCTCACCAGCTCTGTGCTGGATAGAAGGAAGCTTGATACCTCTGCCCCTTCCTGCCACAGCACAGCTAGGTATTTTCCTAGGCTGGGCTTGGGGAGGAAGCATGGCCATCGCACTTCCTGAGGTCCTGCATACCAGGTAAGTGTGGGAAGGACGTGGGAAGAATGCGCAATCATGGGTCATTTTTGGCAAAGAGCCGAAAATGGTGTAATCCACGATTGCTGCGGGATCACTACAGGAGCACCGCGTAATCGTGATAATGTCATGCAGAACCATCCTCGTGATCCTGTGATGCTCCCGTGGCCATTTCGCGTGGGAAATGGCGTGGAAAAGGGCCAATGTTTAAAACCAGAAAATTAGCCTCATACTTCTGGAGAGGCCTGGGAGATGCCATCAGGCTAGAACACAGTCTTAAGGTAAAACACTCCAGACACTGTGTTAGCCTCCAGTATACTTCTTCTGAAACTGCAAATGACTGATCATTTGTCAGAAATGAGAATGATCTCTTATGAGGGCTGAGGTGGGTTGTTTTGTCCTCAGACTCTCTATGGCTTGACTCTGGCTAAAAAGCTGGAAACTTTTATTTTGTATTTTGTGACCTACAACCACCTTCTGCATAAATGAAATGAACAACGAATGTTGATGCTTGTCCTTCTCTGCCTCTTTTTGCTTTGTGAAAACTCAGCAAGGTGCAGTATACATTGAAATAAATAGTTCTCTGTGAAGTAGAGTGGTGCACAAAGTGTGTTTCACAGACTACATGCAAACTTCAGCCCTTTCTCTCTCTTTTGGTGCTTCCATGGTCTCATTTTTTTTTTTTAAATGTTGACATACTGTTTGGATTTTAATATCAGTTGCTAAATGTACTATAGCTGATAGGAAAAGGAACTAAATTCACTACAGAAAATAGGATAATCAATATCATAATCAGTGTCATATTCAATAGTTACTATCATATTAACATCAATGGCCAGAATCCTATATCATGGTCTACCACCATTTCTGCATGAGCTCATTATACAGTAGAGTCTCGGTTATCCGACCTAAACGGGCGGGCGGAGGGTTGGATAACCGAAATGTTGGATTAACCGGAGGCCCATGGTGGCCGCCATTTTGGGGGCGTGTCTGGAGGCGTGTCTGGGCGTGTCTGGGGGCACGGAAATGCCTACAGCCACGCCCCCAGGCAGCTACGACGTCGGTTAATCCGGAAGGTCAGATAACCGCATGTCGGATAACCGGGACTCTACTGTAACCCCAAGATTCCATAGGATGTTGAAACCCCAAGATTCCATAGGATGTTGAAAGGGGAATAATAGCACTATAACAGAGTAGTGTAGAAATGGCCTATATAACATCACTTATGCTTAGCTACCTAGCAGAGGCGCTAAAAATCCCTATTAGTGAATTGTAAAGATGCATAACAGGACATCAGCAAGAGTGTTCCAATACACATTGGCAATACCTAGGTGATGTCCCAATGCTCTACAGGACTGATGTGTATTGGTCCCATGGTACATCAGTCCCAATGTGCATCAGTTACTTTGCTAGCTCCCTTACATAGTAACATAAGAGCAGCCTGTAACTGGATATGGACGTTATAGAACTGTCGAATTCTAAGGCCTCAAAGGCCCCTCCCTAAACTGCAATCTCCAGGATTCCACAGGATGTTGAAAGTGGAATAATAGCACTTAACAGTCTAGTGCGGAAATGGCCTATAAGTCTACTTACAAAAATACAGGTGAACAGCATTCTGGTCAATTTAAGTATGCTTGAACATCATTTATATATTGTTGTTGTTGTGTGCTATCAAGTCAGTTTTGACTTATAACAACCCTAAGGCAAACCTATTATAATTTTCTTTCTTGGCAAGATTTGTTCAGAGAGGGTGTGCCTTTGCTTTCCTCTGAGACTGAAAGGTTACCCAGTGGTTTTCCACAGCTGAGTGGGGATTCAAACCCTGGTCTCCAGAACATCGTTCAATGTTAAAACCACTATGCCATGCTGGCCGTCTCATTTATAAATACATTTAATAATAATTAATTGACTTATGAGTGGTGGATTTAATTTGTTAAAAAAGAGTGGGGGATGTTATCAGTTAATACTGAAATTAATCTTTTCAAATATTGATTTGTGAAATTTTTTTTCAAATACTATTTTTCAAATACTTCTTTGTCAGAGTGTTTGTGGGATTTTATTTGATAATAATGTGTATGCACATGTGTGTGTGCATGTGTGTGTGTGCGTGGAAGTGGGAAGGAGGATTTTAACTCATAGAGGTACAATCAGAGTAGTCTAAGTCCATCAAAAGGTTTCCATGGGTCTTCTGGTTTTCCCTCTCTCTCTCTCTTTTTCTTTTTTAAAAAATCCAAGAATTGTACCATAGTGCCAGCCATCTTCTCTTTACTCTTAAACTAGCAGCTCTTAGTCTATTTTTTCTTCCTGCCTCAGGAATCATACCTGAAATGCCTTAGAGAATCATCCCATGTTTTCTCCTCGCTTTGGAATTTTCCATTTTTGACTTGAAATTGAGCTGTGCAACTTTGATGGCAATCAAAGACACGCTTTCAAATTCTGAGGCACTACCCCTGATATCTGGACATATATTCACCCTTTCTTTTTGTTAATGGGAATGGAATTTAAATTAAAAAAATAAAACATAACACACGGAGAAGTAGTCAATCATTTTTCCATTAAAATGTCCACCATGTGGTATATCCACCATGGTCAGATGCCTTCTAAGGTCTGCCACTTTCTCTTAGGCCATGGACCTTCAATAAGTAGCCCTTGAATATGTTCCCAATTTTAAAAATGGCCCAGTGACCACACAGAATTTACCCATCCCCACTGTGTTGACACTAGTATGCAATGGATCCTATATATGTATCAAAATATTCCTGAACATGTGCTGTAGCTTCTTTGGTTACCGTTCTAACCACAGGGTTTTGTACTATGTCAGTGGCAGCTTCCATAGAGTCTCCCAGAAGCTCAATAGTGTTATTTTTGTATAGATACCACTTTTTAAAAAAACCTGAAGAATTTTACATCTAGGAAAAAGGAAGGGCAGACTTTATCCATAGGCTCACAAGCCACAATGGAGATAGGCCCCTTCCGCATGTGGAGAGGGAAATGGGGGGAAATGCGCTAAAACAGAGCTTACCGGCAGCCAGGTAAGTCCGTCACCATGCGGAGCAGCGCGAGCTCGCTGCTTCGCAGTCCTCCGGTGTCCAAAATGGCAGCTTCTGGCTGGCGGAGGCTCTCCACCAACCGGAGAAGCTCGCCAGCCGGAAGCCCGCCCCGGCAGATCTGTAGGCATGCACTAGTGTGTGCCTGCAAATCTGCACCAGAGTGTGGCAACAGAACTGCACAGGGCTGCGCGCTCCGTGCTTTTTAAAAACCTCTGAAAAGAGTTTTTTTAAAAAACACACTACACCACCCGTTCCGGTTGCTTCCGAGCAGATTGAGGTGCGGAACTACGAAAAGTAGTCCGCCCCAATCCACTGCACCCTTGTATTCATACCACTCAGTGATTCCATGAAATATAAAACCTTCAAACTTGTGAAATTTGCTGGATTTTGGAAAGCATGAGAGATGCATAAAAGACAAAGAAAAGAAAAAGCTGTTTTAGTTTTGTGAGTGACCACTTGCTGCTGGCTGCAGTGAACCTGAAGGATTGTACAATGCCTCTGTCGAGGGTTTGTAAAGACAGATGTAACATACAGAGGGAATTTCCAAAAGGCTTCTCAGCTGCAGCAGGAGAAAATCAGCTTGTTTCTGTTTTTTTTTTCCTTTTCCTTATTTGCAATCCTTGTTTCTGATGGGAGTTCCCAGGAAAATGTCATGTGGATCTCCTAGAACAAAACCTGAGATTTTTAGATACTTTTTTTTCTTGTCTGGAGGGGCTTTGTACCTAGAATTGCAAGGCCATTTCTGCACTACACTGTTATAGTGCTACCATTCCACTTTCAACATCCTGTGGAATTCTGGGGTTTGCAGTTTTTTGAGCTCAAAGAGTTTTGTGGCTGCGAATTCTAAAGGCCCCTCCCTAAACGGCAAACCCCAGGATTCCACAGGATGTTGAAAGTGCAATAATAGCACTGTAACAGTGTAGAGCAGAAATGGTCCAAATTTGATCCAAGATGTGGCTTTTGTAATTCTAATCTTTAATATATCTTTCAGCAGGATGAGGAACCATAAAGCTCTGTTAAGCAGGACAAAGCTACCTGTTTTCCCTCATCTTCCAAAGCCCAGCTTTCAGCAATAGCTGCCCTCTCCCAACATGATTACAAGAACAAAGCTTCACAGTCCTTCATTCCCCACCTCTCTCCCACTCTTCACCAGGGAGGGAATAGCAGTGTTCAAGCAGCATGCAGCACTAAGATATGTAGTATGATGGTATATTTCTCAAATTATCCACAGGCAATATGAAATGAGGCATATGAACTGCCAAAACTAACTAATGCATGAAGAATGTGTGTAATGGACATATATAATAAATGCAACATACAATAATATTAATGATATATCCTTTAATTAAAAGGTAAAATACATCGAGCAGGTGAAAAACCTAATGAAGCCAGGCAAAATATGCTGGTAACTGAAAATACATATACATGATGAAAAAATAAATTGGAAATGGCATATAGCTATGTCCTCAAATAGTGAACAAAAGTATAACAAACAATAATTAGAACGGTATGTAATTCTCCCAGTAAGGAATTTATAAAAAATCCAATTGGAACAAGACCATATATAAAGAAGTGTGGAAGTGTAAAAAAACAAAACAAAAAACAACAACAACAACCAGGTAGCTAATATATTTTCAGTTAATCCATCTTAATATTTAAAGAAAAATGCATCACAGTAACCTATTGTCAGATAGTGCTGAGATTGTCCAACTCAGAACCTTTCTGTAGGAGGATGGATTACTGGATTCTGCTTGTAAAGTCATAAAAGCTTTGAGAGCCTTATGGTGATGCATGAGATAAATTTCTGCCTGTAAATTTTATAGGCTTAAGCATCAGACTTTTTTCCTTGCTGTCTGCCCCCTCTGAAGATTCTCATTACTTTCAGCTGTCACTGCAGTGTGCAAACCCTTTTAAATCCAGGCTAGATCAGATAATTCTGATGCTCCCACTATGATGTATATCCTCTTTCAAATCATAAACCCACTCCAGAAAGGGAAAAAAAAACGTTCAGTGAATAGGAGGTCACAATATATCTGCCTTTTTTAAAACAAAAATGTTAAAATAATCAGAAGTAATGGGTGTTGATATACTTTTGTTCATCCAGGAGCTGTGATACTTTCTAGCTAACATACAGCACAGGAAAACATTCTTGTTTCTTCCAGATATGTTAGTTGACAAACCTGTTTCTGCTGGATGTCTTGAAATTTTTAGAGGAAACATGGTCATTTTTTTTAACATGAAAACTTGCTTTAAACAAAACAAGTCTTGTGTTTGATGAGACAGTGATCATCTTAGTAGTAATTTCTAGTAGTAATAATGTTAGTCTCCCAGTGTTGGCTCTCAGAGATTTAGAATGTTTTTCCTGGTTAATTTTAAATCCTATACAATTGTCTCTCTTATAGGCTTTTTAAAGAGCATGGCCTGTAATTTTAATCCGATTTGTATCAAGTTAAATGTGAATTATTAAACATTTTAACACTGTTTTTCTTAAGTGATTGCTGCCAGTCCTGAACCATGAGAATGGGATGGTTTAAGCAGGAACATAGTGAATGACGATAGATGGATAGATGGATAGATAGACGAAGAGTTAATAGGTCAATGTTTTTGGTTGAAGTGGTTTTGTGTTCCAGCAGGGGTCTCTAAAGGACCATAATGTATAAAGATTCTTTTCCCCAGATATACCAACCTGTCCTGTTAATCTATAAAACAGATTTACAGAATTTTTTTGTCTTCTGCTTTCATCAAAAGGGAACCAGCACTTCCCTCTTCCTTCTCCTAATTTTAGAAAAACATAATTATCAACAGTATAAAAAAATAAACCAATAATAAATAGGATATTCACTTTTGATGTTTTGAAAGGGAACCCAGAATAAAGAAAGTCTCATTTACCAGTCAATGTTAAATTTAGATGCATGTAGGAAAAATGTACATAAATTGTTGAGGGAGCAGCACTAAAATGACAGCAGTGTATGCTAGTGGGCCCCATGTCAGTGGGGTTGTGAATCCTCTTTGAGTTTTAGTCCCTACTTTTAAAAAGCTATCCAAAGTGCTGAACCTGTTTTGAGCATAGAGTTCACCATCTTGGATAGTTCATTTACAGTTTAGACAAAAACCTGGAAATATTAGCCGTCACTGGAAGAAATATAAAGTTACTAACAAATGTTGTGGCTTTCATTTCCTTTCTTCGAGACATTTTCTTGATCTTGAAAAATTATTCCTAAAAACAGAACCCTTATTTGTAGCATGAATGAAATTAATTTTTTCTTTCCTCAGAGCACTGGCATTGGATCTTAAATCTCACTTAAATGGAATTAAAATGTCCCTTAATGAAACATTTATTTAAGCATGAAGTGGTAAAGAAGAACTGACTGAATTATACTGTATGACTTTCCCTTGGATTCAGTTTTTACTAATGCACTGGCTTGATAGTATCAGGACTTTCCAAGACTTTTGGTTTCAGCTGTTTTAAATTGCACCTGCATGTCCTTCCCCCTTTCTCCAAAGATTTTTTGAGCTATCTCAGGTTTTGTGCTATAAGCTGGCATTTTTTCTAGGACTTCAATTCTACACTGATGTTTGTTTTTTCACTTCCCTCCCTCTTCTTCTTAGAGGGTTGTGTTTGGTTTTTCTGTGGGTGCGTTTTCTATGATCTCGACATTCAATCTCTCTCTTCCTCTTGTTTTCTCTCGCTCTCATTCTCCCCTTCCTTTCCTCTAGATATTCCTTCTTTCCCCTGGTCAAATGTCACATCCAGGCTTGCTACTACAGCTGCAGTGGGAAAAGGTGCCTTCCGCACTACATATGTCTCTGAAAATCTCATCATGGGAAGGGCTGTCTTGGGATCTGAAAGTGAGACAACAGAAACAGATAGTCAGGAAATGGATCTATTTCATTATGGAAAATATAAGGTTAAAATGAACAAACTCCAGAAGCTGGATCATTTTGTCTCCAATTACACCTGAAACTAACCAAAAATGTGCTGGGATGAGCCAAATGTCATACAGTTCTTAATAGTTTGTCATTTTCTTCCTGTGACATATAGCTTACAGCACTTGGTATTCATTTGAGGTTTCTCATCCAAGTACTAATCATGGCTGACTGTATTTAGCTTCCAAGATCAGGTGAGATCAGTTGCCTTTGGATTCTTGAGGCTTTGTGTATATGCGCTTTCAAGTTGCCTATCAAGTTATGGTGACTCCATGATTTTTTTTTAACTTGTTGTCCAAACAAGTTATTTCATGTATTTCATGTAAAGGAACCACAAACACAAACCAGGAATTTTCATTAAATGCCTTAAAGTCTTGGTAACATGTTTCATAAAAATAATGAACATATAATAACGGCCAATAGAAACATAAAGCTTAAAAGAATGGATACAGGAATGTTTTGTAACTGTTTTATAATTGAAACTGCTTGGAAAAATGAAGCACTCTCTCCACAGAAACGTCTTCCACAGATCCTGTTAGGCAGTTATTTCATTTAGTTTCACTTAACAGATTTGAAACAAACAATTCATTTCTTTTAATTTGGGATACTTTCAGAGTATTATTTATATTGCTGGGACATTATGGTCACAACACAGAGACAGAATGCCTGTTATACATAAACTGCTTATTTCAGTATGGCCTACAGAGGATGCCATCACAGAATCTAATCACATCTTCTGCAATATTATAGGTAGCTTCATTTGCTCATCCTCTATGTGATATCTGCCATTCTTTGTCAACAATGCCCTTCAGCACTGTACAATGGGCAAAGAGGCCAGGCTCTGCACCAGAGGATAAATGGACATAAATCAGATGTTAGGAATGGAAATACACAAAAAACAGTTGCGGAACACTTCAGTTTTCCTGGGTATTCCATCTCAGACCTCAGAAGAACAGTCATTAAACAAAACAAAACACCTATAAAGAAGAACAGTAGAATTGGAATATATCCACAAACTCTAATCCATTGACAATGGGTTGAACAGAGATAATGGTTTCCTGACACTCAACACATAATATTTGTTAACACCGTAGGCTCAGGAGCGATTTCTTGGCTAGCTCCTCCCATCTCTGTTCTGGTTCCCAGTCAGCATCACACTACACACTCTAATAACTCCCTCCATTATTCATGTGGTTATCTGTTCAGCTTGGCTTTAGGCAAGATCTTTCCTACTGTTTTTGTCCCCTAATGACCATTGTTAAAACTGAACTTGTCACTTCCTCACCTCACCCACAAATTTTGCATTTCTATTGCTATTCACACGTATGCTCTGCTCATAAAGGTCTTTTCTTAGACACTTCACTCCATGCATCTGATGAATTAGACTTAAGTACAAAAAAGCATATGCTACCAACTTCTTTCTCTCTGTCTCAAAGGTGCAACAAGATCTCTTTGCACACTGATCCAGACTAACACAGCTATGTCTTTGAATTCTGTCTCAATATATGGCAAGTAAGATGTTACATCCTCATAAGGACTGAATCTTTACCTCTCTTAATTTCTTTAACAGATTTTTGTGTAGTTAACACATATAGGAACATTACTGTCTGCATATCCACAACTGTATATCCACAATTATCATCAGGGTCTTTCATACTTTCCATAGTGTTTGTTAAGGCATTATACAAACATTTCATAAAGACTTTCACATGTACAGAATCCTGTCCTCTGTATCATATCTATAGCTATCAATCCATCAAGGAATACAGTCTCATATGTTGATCTTTAAACAGGCATCTGTGAACACACAGGCATTCAAGGCTTAATTTCCTTGAACATTGTTAAACCTTAACAGCATCCATTCTATCCATAAGCATCTTAATGGGCATCCATTACAATCATAATTGGGCATATATTTATTTTAGCATAACCTAGCTGTTTTTCTTACCAGTACTAACTTTCCATTAGCAGCACAATCTATTTTTACCAGCATCTTTGGGCAGTTTATCAGTTTCAGAAGCAGCACGGCTATCATGAGCAGTGTTGTTCATCAATGTAGACTTCAACGCAGTTTAATTTGCTGGCTGTATCCTGGCTCCTTTTATTCTTTTCCTAGTCTTGCCCAGTCTATCAGTTCTCCAATCAAAATAAATCAAAACAAAGGTGCTGACTGTTCATCATTTATGATATCTAATCAAAACAGAGATCTTAGTCATAACCCTATCTGTAGTATAGTTTCTTATGTTACTGTGGTTTATAGTCCAAGCCCGAGGTCTACTAAATGTAATTTGATATCAAAAGATTGGCCATTCCAAACTGCTCCCCTCATAGAATCATAGAAATGTAGAGTTGGAAGAGACCACACGAGTCCATCGAGTCCAACCCCCTGCCATGCAGGAACACCCTCAAAGCACTCCCGACAGATGGCCATCTAGCCTCTGTTTAAAAACCTCCAAGGAAGGAGACTCCACTACACTCCGAGGCAGCAGATTCCACTGCCGGACAGCTCTGACTGTCAGGAAGTTCTTCCTGAGGTTCAGGTGGAATCTCCTTTCCTGCAGCTTGAATCCATTGCTCCTTGTCCTGGTCTCCGGAGCAGCAAAAAACAAGCCCTCTCCTTCCTCTACATGGCATCCCTTCAAATATTTAAACAGGGCTATCATGTCCCCTCTTAACCTTCTCTTCTGCAGACTAAACGTACCCAGCTCTCTAAGTCTATCCTCATAGGGCATGGCTTCCAGGTCTCTCACCATTTTGGTCGCCCTCCTCTGGACTTGCTCCAGCTTGACCATGCCCTTCTTGAATTGGGGTGCTCAGAACTGGACACAGTATTCAAGATGAGGTCTAACCAAAGCAGAGTAGAGTGGTACCAGTACCTCTCTTGATCTAGACACCATACTTCTTTTGATGCAACCGAGAACTGCATTGGCTTTCTTGGCTGCTGCATCACATTGCTGACTCATGTTCAGCTTGTGGTCTATGAAGACTCCTAGACCCCTTTCACACATACTGCTATCCAGCCACATGTTCCCCATCCTATATTTCTGTATTCCATCTTTTTGACCTAAGTGTAGGACCTTACACTTCTCTCTGTTGAATTTCACTTTGTTAGCCTTGGCCCAGTTCTCCAATCTGTCCAGGTCATTTTGAATTTTGATCCTGTCCTTTGGCTTATTAGCAACCCCTCCCAATTTGATGTCATCTGCAAATTTGATGAGCATGCCCTCTATTCCTTCATCCAAGTCGTTGATAAAAATATTGAACAGCACTGGGCTGAGGACAGAACCCTGTGGCACCCCTCTAGTCACTTCTCTCCAGGATGAAAAGCAGCCATTCGTGATCACCCTTTGGGTTCAGTCGGTCAACCAATTACAAATCCAACTAACAGTAGCCCTGTCCAGCCCACATTTTACCAGCTTCATTGCAAGAATGTCATGGGGAACTTTGTCAAAGGCCTTACTGAAATCGAGATATGCTACATCTAGAGCATTCCCTTCATCTATCAAGCTAGTAACTCTAATATAAAAAGAGATAAGATTAGTCTGGCATGACTTATTTTTGAGAAATCCATGTTGACTTCTCGTGATTACCGCGATTACCTCCATGTGCTTGCAAGACCCCCGGACAAGCACACACACGGACATGGCCGAACAGGCTAAAAGTACAAGACAAATCCAGGCAGGTCAGTAATTTTCTGGCATGCAGCTTCAGGAGACCTCCAGGCAAGTACACTTGAAAACCTAAATTAAGTATGCACCAAGCATACAAAAGATTCTCTGCCCCGAACCATCAGCTTGATGAGATTAGCACTTCCCAACTGCCAGGCACTCCCCATTTGCATACTGTCTGCACTATTGACAACTCCATCAAAATCCAATCATTCTAAGTGCTGACCTTTCGGAGGCTTTGTCTCCAACCCAAAATCCATTGTTTTCCCCGAGAACAGACTACCCTACAGCCACATTTCTCCCTCTAAGAATCCCTGATTTTGAGCACTTCTTCAGAGCGCTCTTGGCTTCCATTTCGCCTTGCTGTCACTCCGTTTGCCGAGCCTTCCCCTCAGCTTCCACGTGCTGAGAATTTCCGCTCCAACTGACTTTCTTCTGGCTACTCGAGCTACAGGTTCAGGTGTAGTATTCCCTCTGAAAAATCCTTCTTAAAATCCCCTATCAAATTTCCTTCCTTTACTTTCTTAGGTCTGTGTGAGTGAGTATGTAAGTGTGCTGTGACTGTCTTTTAAATAAAACAATTATAATTTCATTTTGCTTGGTTTTTGACTCGG
>CAOKZL010003774.1:0-124907 GCA_948472985.1 Iguana delicatissima | reverse complement strand
TTTGCCTCAAAGGCCCTTCCCTAAACTGCAAACCCCAGGATTCCATAGGCTGTTGAAAGTGGAATAATAGCTCTATAACTGCCTAGTGCAGAAATGGCTTAAATGTGCTGCCAGACTAATTGGGCAGCAGCAACAGTGGACGGGGAGGTGTGACACTCGTGGAGGATCTCTAAGCAACAACTGGCAGAGGATCTCAAAGCAACAGCAGCAGTGATGCCATACCTAACATTTGTCAGTACTGCACAGAAAGAGGCATTGTAAACCACTTTTGAGTGTCTTTTACCATGAAAAATGTATGATGAGACAATCCAAAATGAAACAAGAGATAGTGCCAAAAGATGAAATTCCCAGGTTGCAAGGCACTCCAGAAGTTGCTGGGGCACAGCAGTGGACATCTATGAGTAGCATTGTGGCTAATTATGCAGTTGGATTCAAGTCAAAAGGACATTCAACTGTTGATATAAAGGAAAGTTCAAAGCTGCACAACAAATAAGAACATGGACTGTGAAAAGTATGAGTCAAGGGAAGCTAGACATAGTAAAACAAGAAAGGAAACATCTAATAAACATTGCAGTACTTGGGATGAGCAAACTAAAATGGACAGGAATGGGGCATTTTGAGACAGATAATTGCACAATGTTTTACTCAGGAAATGAAAATGTAAGAAGAAATGGGGTGGCGTTAGTAGTGAGAAGTGATGTAGCAAACAATTCAGATGATACAATGCAAAGTCTGACAACAAGACTATCAACAAGGCTTCAATGGCCATTTCCGCAATAGCCTGTTATAGCGCTGTTATTCCACTTTCAACATCCTATGGAATCTTGAGGTTTGCAGTTATGGGAGGGGCCAAGCAACCCCCTCCTGAAACTGCAGACCCCAGGATTCCATAGGATGTTGAAAGTGGAATAATAGAGCTATAACAGGCTAGTGCGGAAATGACCAATGAAAACCCATCAGTATAATTAAAATCCAAGTTGATGTTATAAGTACAGAAGCAGAGGAAGAAAAAATTGAAAGATTCTGTGCTGGATTCCTAGAGGAAATTGATCACAAAGCAAAATAGGACACAGAGGAAATTAGAATACAAAAGCAGGAAACAAAGCAGAAGAGAGGGCTGTAGGAGAAATTTGGCCTAGTATCAAGAAATGAAGTAGGAGAGCCACTGACTGAATATTGCAAATTTGTTCACTGCAAACACATTCTTCAAGCAAATCAAGAGGTGATTATATACGTGAGGATCACCTGATGGCCAATATAGAAATCAAATAGACTACATAACTGATGGCAGAATATGGAGAAGCTCCAATCTCTTTGCAAAAACAAGATAACAGATTGTGGTACAGACTATGAATAGATTGTGGTACAGACTATGAACTATAGACTATGAATCAGAGCAAAGCTAAAGAAGAACACTAAACCAATCTTGTCAAAACACAGCCTGAAGAACATCCCTGTAGAATGTAAAGTAAAGTAAAAAATAGATTTGGACTATTAAGCCTAATTGACGGAAGCCAGAAGAACTCTGAATGGAAGCCAGGGACATTGTCAGGGAGGAGCGCAGAAAAACACTATCTCCAGTTAAACAGAAAGAGAAGCCTCAATGGATGACAGATCAAACTCTTCAAGCAGTTAAGGACATACAAGAAGCAAAAATAAAAGGAGACAGAAATATTCAAAACCCTGACTTGTGTACCAAGAAAATTATTATAATAATGAAAACAAAGAAGATGATGAAAAAAAGGAAAAAAAGAACAAGAGACCTCTTCCACAAGATCTGATAAATAAAAGGGAAATTTTGGCCAAGAGTGGGGACATTGTGTGACCAGCAGAGCAGCACATTACATGACCAAATAGAAAGAAATAGATAATAGAAACAGTAACTGACAAACTGTATAAAAGAGATGAAAGGGTGAGAGATTCATTCAATGAAGAACCATTCAGAGATGAATATTTAATTTTAGAAAGTGACGTGAAAGCTGCACATAGAACACTTGGAAGAAATAAATCACCAGGAACAAATGACTTACCAATAGAGCTGTTTCAAGCCACAGAGACAGAATCTACCCTAGCTCTAACCAAAATATGTCAACAAATATGGAAAACAAAGCATCACCCTGCAGATTGGAAACACTCAAAATCCACAAGAAAGGGGCCACCAGAGATTGCAGTAAATACATGATCATTGCATTAATCTCCCAAACAAGCAAAATGATGCTCAAAATTCTGCAACAAAGATTTTTACCATATATGAAGTAAAAAATGCTGGATGTCCATGCTGGGTTCAGGAAAGGAAGAGGCACTAGGGACCATATTGCAGACATACTTTGGATAATGGAGTGGACCAAAGAATTTCAGAAGAAAATCGGACTGTGCTTTATAAATTATAGGAAAGACTTGGGTTGTAAATATTGGACTGCGGAGAACAGGGTTCAAATCCCTGCTTGGCCATGGAAACCCAATGGCTGACCTTGGGCAGGTCGCACTTTCTCAGCCTCAGAGGAAATCAAAAAACAATCCCCCTCTGAACAAATCTTGCCAAGAAACACCCATGATAGATTTGCCTTAAGGTCACCATAAGTCAAAAGTGACTTGAAAGCACACAACAACAAGAGCCCTTCTTTCCAAAATCTACAATTGACAGAATGACATAGGCATACATTGATAGTCATACTTAGGGGAAAACTGATGGAATTGAGTTATACATGATGACCAATTCCAATTAATTTCAGGTGGTATACTCTAAGTTTGGATCCTACCCATAGTTTTCAGGACAGGAATGGCTTGTGGTGTATTTTCTGGCGATCTACTAATATCTGTTGCTTGTGAATGGCATTGTTTTAGGTAGACCTGGCTCTAATCTGGCAAAGAATTTCTTACCTTCTTGAAAACTGGTGCAAACTCAAGATCACTTAACATGGGCCCTTACTGCACCATGCCTCAATAGCGCATAGTTCTGTGTCAATGGCAGCATTGCCATTTCTAACAAGTATTACCCATGAGAAAATAAAATCCTGGGCAATGCCAGGTATAAATGTTAGTCCATTATATTTGAAGCTTTGATGTTTAGGAAGCCTCTGTTTCAGAGTATTATTCCTAAAGAAATGGAAAAAAAATAGCAGAGAAAATGACAGTGAACTTAATCTATGTTACAGTTCCCTTCTCATCTGTGATGAGAATGGAAGTATGAGGACTGTGATAACAACATACTCTAAGGCTGAGTACACTGAATAACTCCAGGCAGCTGGAAACAAGAGCATCATAAGTGAATTTTGACCCAGCCAGTTTTAACTTATGCATGATTTAGCAATATTTTGTGTGATACTTTGATGGGTGTACTTTCAGCAACTTCAAACATTTGTTCATTTCTTGACTAGTTGTGAAATTTTCACAAAACCAATTAAGATAAAGTTGCTGATTTTTAGATATACATTTGTTGACCACGCCAAGCCACCACCCTCTGTGTGATCCCTTCCTCTTAAATTCCTTACCCCTTATTTTTCTGTTCCTCTGTTTCCTTGGGATCATGGGTTGTGATTTTAATTAGACTTGAAGCATACAATTATACCTGAAACATAGCCTAAATATAAATTCAAGCAAAATGTGCCAGCCTAATCTATCAGAAGAGAGGGATTATTTAGAAACTGAAATGTTGGATCTAATCCTATAAATTGCTGCGTCAAAGAAAAATCCCTTTTATATTTATAAAGGGACCGAGCAGCTCTGGATGCAGACTAGACAATCAGCAGAAGGTACAAGTCTAGAAACCACAATTGCCAGCATATAGTGAGGGGAGAGCACAGTTTGCAAGGAAGAAGCAGTGAGGGGAATGGTTCCTTTTCCATTACCATTCTCCATTACCACTTTCCCTTTGTACTCTGCTTCCTAACTAGGGGTGGGGAATGCATAAGGAAGGGAGTTTCATGATGAGTGATGTGGAACTGCACTAGCGTTAGGAGTTGACCAAGGACAGATTGACCCTTGGTAGTGCCATGTCAACAGATATCAACAATAGAAATGGCATAAAAGTACCTCTGAATGAGAAGGAACTTAGTTCCGTAATATATCCCACATTTCCTCAAGGCAATGTACCTGGGTCTTTGCCTTCCCCACCCCCAAATTTACCCTCACAAGTCCTCTGAGAGATAAGCTGTATAGAGAGATAGTGGCTGTTCCAAGGTCACCCAGAGATTCAGAGCTTCCTTCTTGAAGTTCTGCATTCTAATCACCAAATCTAGCTAGGCTGCCTCTCTCTTACGAACATTTGCAAGTGTTGCCTGCCTTCTCTTGCTTGCAGTAATAAGATCTTGAGTGCACTTCAACAGAGCAGTCTCTTCTAAACGAATTATTAATTACCACCATAACTATTTCTTTGGTTCTCGGCAGGACTGCCAGTCTGTAAACAACAATGGAAGGAGGTATGTAGAGTTTCTCCACTTCATTAGCTTTCTCCTTGCAGCCTGGTCTGTTCTCCTCATGTGACGTTGTTGGCAGCGCGGGATTGCCTTCGGTCTCTTGCTGAGGCAAGCAACAAGGGTTCACACTGTCCTTCTTATTTTGGGGAAATAATCCCTATTTGATCTGCTTCAAAATTAATGATAGTTACTATTGTGTAAGAATTACTACCATGAAGAAATTTTCTATCGGTTCAAAACTCTTCATGGGAGGTTTATTGCGCTGGGGGTTTCCAGGAAGGTGTCCTTGTGTTGGAGCTTCCCATGTGCTCTATTTTTCTACTGTAGGTGTAAGATTGCTTTATAAATATATACTATTTGTGGCTACATTGCTACAGAAGGCTGTTCAGGGACTACTCTAAAGTATTTTTTTTTTCTTGTGATTTCTGTGTGACATAAGTCCTTGTAACTATCTACATCTAGGATGAGGAAAGTGTGGCTCTCCAGAGAACTCCCATGAAACAGTAGCCCAACAACACAGCCACGTAGGATTGCTGATAAGAAACCCCATAATATGGAGGGATGATAAAAGTTCAACATTCCTCCTATCCTGGGCCCACAGGATGTCACGCTACATGCTAGAAAGCACCATACAGTTCTAGCGATCCATAACATACTTTTTTATGCCAGTTTAGCTACACTGAACTCTCCAGGCAAGCCCTCTCTCTAGTACTTGTCATGGGGCAGAGTGGATGAATAAATTTAATCCAGACTTGAGATCTTTATGCATGCTTTTCAGACTTTGTGAGCATTCGTAGTCCTGGATAAATCGACCTTAATTTGAAGAGTTTAGTGCACGTTGGCAGTCTTCCGCAGTCTGTTGCCATGGCAGTTGGACTATAATTGTGTAGCATGACTCTAATTCAGAAGCAGGAGGGCCAAAAAATACGGTAGTTTTATAGAGGTAACACTACACAATCATTGCTCGGTGATTTCACGTTAACAGCCGTGGTTCCATTCTATTGAATCCTGGAATCTCATCCGCAAAGTAGGAAGGCCAGCTAGAATTCCCATCCAGAAAGCTTCAGTGCTTCACTTAACTACAAACCCCAGGGTTCTATAGAAGGAGTGGACTCCTATATCTGTGGCCATTTCCGCACTAGACTGTTATAGCGCTGTTATTCCACTTTCAACATCCTGTGGAATCTTGGAGTTTGCAGTTTAGCGAGGGGCTTCAAAGGCCACTCAGAGGCCCCTTCCTAAACTGCAAACCCCGGGATTCCATAGGATGTTGTAAGTGGAATAACAGCGGTGTAACAGTCTAGTGCGGAAATGGCCTGTGTTAGCGTAAAGGCGAGCTTCCATAGCCCGCGCTCCGGAGCGAGATCCCGATCCCACAGCCTTCCTTTCCCTCAGCAGCAACCGCATGCCAGTATGAAAGATGGCCGACAAAAGGGCGTCAGGGAAGGGAACGCGTAAGCAAGTCAGCCCCGTAAGTGCTGAGTGGCTGAATCGCTGCACAGGCCACCACATTTCCGCCCGGCTGGCAGTCACGTGTTTGCCTCGCGGGCTGCGGGCGCTTCTTTTCATGCGCTGAGAAAGCCGCGGGGCGCGTTCTCTCGCGGGGTCTCCAGTCAGTTGCTTGCCCGCACCCTGCAGGGTGACATGCAGGCGCCGGGGCCTGGAGAAGGGGACGAGGAAGGAGAAGAAGAGGAGGATCGGACTCCGCTCCTGCTGCGAGGATCCCAAGTTGTCGCCAAGGCGGGTGAGAGCAGCTGCAAACACACACACACGCCCGCCCCACGGCCACTCCTGATCTGGGCTGAGACACACACACACACACCCCTTTGCCCTCAGCTTGCTGGTGTCTCTTTTGTTTGGAAGAGCTGTGTGAAAGGACAGCATTCCCCGTGGAGGAAGCTTCTGGGCTGCACCGATGGTCCCAGCTGCCCGGTCCCCCAGCGTGCAGTTCCACTCCTCCCTGGCGGCGCTCCCTAACATTGTGCCTGTTTACTCTGAAGTGGGTCCCGTTGAGCGCGTTGAGCGAATCAGTGGACGTGGGATCCCAGCGTGCCCGCCGCCGCCGCCGCCGCCGCCGCCGCCACCCTTAACAAGGGGTGTGAGAGAAGTCTGCGGCAGCCAAGGCAACGAGGAGGAGTCGCACAGCACCTTTAAGAGCAGCCGATTTCTCCCGCGCTACGCGGTTGTAGCGCTATTATTCCACTTTCAACATCCTGTGGAATCCTGGGCCTGAGGCCCCTCCCTAAACTGCAAACCCCAGGATTCCCATAGGATGTTGAAAGTGGAATAATAGCGCTACAACCTCGTAGTGCGGAAATGGCCCGGGGGCAAGTTTTTCGTGGGCGACCACCTTCTGTATCAAAGATGCTAGGCGATATCCTCAGTTACAGGGGTAGGAAGTAATAGTGACAGTGAAGCTGAAAGGCAGTTAAATTCTGGAAGTCTATCTATCTGTCTTTTTGTGGCATTTATTTATTGCCTCGCAGCCCGTCCAGGCCTCCAAGGTGATGTAAAATAGATTAAAGTACTTTTAAAACAACCAACAACTGACAAGAAATCAAATTAAAACACTAAAAATAATTCTAAAAACAGTTTTAAAGGGATGTTATCTAGGCGTTTATCTTATCTAGCCATTTAACAGTTAACCATTGTGCAATGCACAGTGTGCCTAATCTTGTATAAGCATTTTTTGCAGAACAAGTGTACAGGATATATTTTTATTTTTCCATTTCATGTTCTTTCTGGCTCACTGTGTTTTTCTTTTTCCTCTATACTGGTGTCTCTTTGCCAACTGAGAAGAGCACTCAATGCATCTGATGTAAACTTAGAAAGTTGCGTTATACCAGACTGTTTGCTTTTCCAGTGGAAGCTACAGGCAGAACCGCAGTGGTTTCCCATACTACTAGGGAAATCGCCTTTTCTCCTGTCTTTTTAATCTTCTATGGCTCATCTATCTCAGTGGGAGTGGCATAGCTGCTGTGGGTGAGCAAGGTCCAGTTCTCCTGACCACTGCACACTGGGAACCATTTGACCATCCTATTTTATTAATCATCCTTTTAATTGGCACTGAAACAATTTTCTGCCTGTATTTTTTTTTAAAAAGTGAAATACCTCTCTTTCCTCTAAAAAAACAAACAAATCAGGAGTGGGCACATACTGAAGCCCAGGGAGGCACCTTTTGACAAGAAGTCTCTCTTTGTCGTTCAGGGACACTGACATAAATGATTTTAAGTAGGTTTTCTGCTGTTTGGGGCTGCCTCCAAAAGTAGCTTTTTACACCCTAAATAAATTATTCCAAGTGCTGAACCTTTCTTGTCTCTGTATTTAGCAAGGAGGTTTATCACATTGTTTGGAAAAATATATGTACATATGTATGCGCATACATACATAGATACAGAGAGAAAGTGTTGTATAATTGTAGTACTAACTGTTGTTCAGTTAAATTTAAATGAGATTATAATCTCATCCTAAAGGCTATAGTGAGCTTCTGCGTGCTCATTTGACTGAATACCTGAGAAACAGAAACATCTGTATCTGTGGAGATTGTATTCCACTTATTTTCAGTGAAAAAGGCAGGCTTTCTGCAGCCTGATGATGGACAAACCACAGGAAAGACACAGGATAACAATGACAGGATGATCATGTTGGGTGGATCCCTGTGAAAGCTGAGGGAATGTCATTTAGCAATTCAGCCTAAATGCTTTGTGTGGAAATACTTTCTGACTTCCGGTCCTGATGCTTTGTGTGTAGTGCGTGTGTTGCCTATTGAGCTATAGTCCTTGTTCTGAAAGGTCTTTCCTCCAGAAAAGTTTATGTTCCAAAAAAGCTAAGTCTTTATGGTGCTACAAGATTTCTTCCTAAGTAAGCAGGCATGGGATTGTAGCCTTGGGTGTCCTTCTGGAATATATTTTCTACGAATTAGTGTTCTATTGTTTCCAAGTAAATGTGTTTAAAATAATATGACTTCATGTCACAGATTTTCCACTTGGAAATCACTTCTCTGTGCAATTTTGTATAGAAATGCTTTTGTTGAACACCTCCTGTAATGCCCCCGTGTTTCTCAGCATATAGTATATTGGGAAGCTCTGGCTGACTGTGACTTATTTGTTGGTAAGCCACTTTGGGAAGTTCCCCAAAGAGCAGCATGTATATCTGATACAATAAATAATTTTTAAAAAAGACAAATATGAGTTCAGCATAATACATAAATGTACAGTAGTTGGCTACAGTAGTCCTGTTGATTGTGCACATCTGTTCTGTTAGGTATCATCTTGGGTGGAGAGGTGGCTTGGACGGTCAACTATCCTCTGATTGGTCCCTGGGCCTGAGATTCCCCACATCTATTTTAAAAGCTCTTGGTACACTCGTAAAGAGAACCAGCATGGTTTGAGCACTGGATGATAACCCTGAAGACCAGGATTCGATTCTCTGCTCAGCCGTGGAAACCTGCTGGGTGACCTTGGGCGCATCACACACTCTCAGCCCCAGAAAACCCCGTGCTAAGTTTGCCTTAGGATCACCATAAATCAAACATGACTTGAATGCGCACAACAACACACTCATACAGTGTTGTCAAATGTCCTTTGGAATATTCGACACCTGAAAACAATGGCCACATGTAAACCACAGAGTCATGTTGAATGGGCAGGATTCAGACAGCCATGCAATTAGGTCTAACAGTTTAGCCTAGTTTTTCTTGTGCTCTGACCATTTTTGCCACCTGACTGGCTTCTTTTGAAATTCAAGGGAGTTTCAAATGTTGTAATCAGGCATTGTCAGAGATTACCTATTTAAAAAAAAAAAAAAGCACCAATGCCTTGAAGGAGCTATTAGAATCCCTCTGTTTTTGTATCTCCATGTCCAGTGTTAACTAGTAAGAGTGAAGATTTTGAATACTGGCAGAACAAATATGGAATTCTGTAACCTGCAAATATAATTTTTTCAACTTACTATGTGTAGCAAAATGCAAATATTTGGCTAATCAAACGTAGTTTAATAGATGGAAACTGTTCAGTGTCAGATGAAGTACTATAGGCTGGATCCAAGAGCTACCTTCCACTGGCTCCACTCAAAGAAGGCTCCTTTACCTGATTTCATTACTAATTCTGTGTTTTCCCCAACCCCACCCGCACCACAGTTCACTCAGCAGAATGTCATGTGCCTCTGTGAGGTGGGGCTGAGGAAGTCCTTTTCTACCAGCCAACTTTGAAGCTTCTAAATCCAGATCCAAACCTGTATTCCAATTACAAACCAGTGCAATAAGAGATGAAGAAGCAATATCTCAAAAATAATAGCAAACATTTGACTAGAGAAGAGAAAAAGAGCTCCAAGTAATTAAAAAGTCTTTTTATATCACTGTCCTATATCTATTTATTTAGAAGCAGGTCCAATTGAATTCAGTAAAGCTTACTTCCTGGGAACTAGGTATAAGATTGCAGAGATATATACCACACTGCAATCAATACGAGTGACGTCTGAGCAGACATGTCTGGAACCCCACACCAGTCTTAATGAATAAATAGATGGAAAACCTATTACAGGTGATATGCCAAGTTTCCAATCTAAGGAGAGAGAGGAAATGGTTCCTGAAAAGTTAGGGTGAATTCCTGATCTCTGAGGAAAGGAGTGTTTTCAACAATAGCTTTGAAATTAAGTGGAGAAAACATTTCAATAGGCAGAAACATGGGAAAGATGATATACCATGACTTCTTTCACAGCTCCAAGACACTGGTCAGCTCTTTGTCTAAATGGTTGATTGAAACACAGAAACAGCGTAGTGTCAAGAACTAAGTGCTGTATTTGGAGTATTGGATATCTGAGTGTAGCTCTGCTTCGCCATGAAGCTCCCTGGGAAATCTTGGGTTAGTTGCTATCATTTCATCTCACCCTACCTCAAAAGGATGTTACTGAGAGAAGAGATCGTGGCATCTTCTGGAGATGGTATTGAAAAAAGACCAGGAAAAATGTTCTCCTCATACTAATTGGCTGTGGAAATCAATTCCAGAACTAGAATTCACATTGCAAGGATATATACTTAAGCTAATTATTCCACCTGACCACCTCCAGTAATGCAAACCTGTGAGACATTTATTTATTGTTTACACGTTTTTATTAAAGATTTAATTGCAGTACAAAACAGAGCGGGTATACCTCGTTGAGAGAGATATCACACCCTCCCCCCTCCATATTTATATTCTCCAGTTGAATCTTCTTTGTTTCCATTTACCCAAAAGAATGACTATTACATTTACATTTACAGAAGAGAAAAACAGTTATATTATTTCTTTCCTTGGTTTCATGTACATTCATGTTTCTATCCAATCCAAACTCCTCTCCATTCCCTTTCAAAGTTCTGGATAGGTTTGTTTTTCAGTGAAAATGCTAGCTTTTCTGTCTCTACCATATCCAGAACTTTTAATTTCCACTCTCCTAAGTTGTTATCTTTCTTTCCTTTCCAATATTGCGCATATATCAACCTTGCAAGTGTTATCAAATATAACAATATCTTCTGATGACTTCTTATCTCTCTTTGTTGTCCTAACATATTTCACAAATAACATTCCGGTATCATTTCAAAATTCATTTTACAAATTCATTGAATTTCATCATGTACCCCCTTCCAGAACTTTCTTGCCCTTCTGCAAGTCCATCACATATGAAAAAAAGACCCAGTTTTTTATCACACTTCCAACATTGCACATTCCCATTTTTAGTTATTTTTTGTAATCTTTCTGGGGTCATATACCATCTATGAAGCATTTTATAAAAGTTTTCTCTTAAATTTAAGCTTGGTGTAAATTTTATATCAGTTTTCCATACTTTCTCCCAAACTTCTAATTCAATCAGATGTCCCACATTCTGAGCCCATTTAACTATTCTATCTTTAACTGCTTCTGATTCCATTTCTCTTTTCAACAATAGTTTATAAAATTTGGAGATTCTCTTTTTCTGATTTCCCTTCATCAATAGATCTAATTCATTCTCTTTTCTCTCAAATCCGTAAATTTTTGGTCCATTTTAAATCTTTCTTTTAATTGCCAACATGGGAACCAATTTAGCTCATACCCATCAGCCTTTAATTCTTCTACTGTGCACATCCTTGGTTTATCCCCTTCCCATTTCAATATGTCTTGATATGTTTATAAATTTCCTTGTTTTGTTGGAGCAATATTGTACGCTTCTTGTGGTGAGGTCCATGTTGGAAGTTTTGTATAATATTTCTACTTTATTTGTAGCCAAACCTTTAACAGTGTCTTCCAGATGCAATGATTATTAAACTCTTTATTCACAGTTAATCTATCATAACATAAATATCCATGCAGTCCAAAACTGTTGTTTATTGCTTCCAAATCTTCCATAGTTGTTCTCTCTAGTTGAATCCAATCTTTAATCCAATCTAGACAGCATGCATAATGGTAGATTTTCAATGATGAAAGATCAAATCCTCCTCTTTCTTTTGCATCCTGAAGCGTTGAAACCTGTGAGAAGACATTTCGCAAGCGTACTGTCTCCTGTGGGCCCAATGCTCTGAGGTCATTTTCTAAAAGCATCCAAGTGGATGAGCCTGAATTTGTTTTTGATCCAGATCCAATGCTTTGTGTCCTTCCAGATGATGTTGAACTCCAACTGCAACCTTTCTTCTTCATGTTTCATCATCTGGCTAGAGCTGATGGGAGTTGTAGTCCAGTAATATCTACAGAGCTACAGGTTCTCCAGGTTTACTCTAGCCAATGGATTAGGTTTATTCACTCGTTTCAGACTGCCATCTTCATTGAAAATACCTGGAATGTTACAGCACATCCTGTTCGCATAGCTCTTGTTTTGCTTTGCTGAAGAGAAGGAGATGTTCCTAATGATAGACCTTAAAAGTATTCTAAGGTACAGAAATACTCATCTAGCTCTGGCATGAGTCAGCCCAAATGGCTATTCTATTTGGGCCAAGTGTCCCTTCGCGATCTATTACCCACTTTTCCAAGCTCTGCTCTGACCAATGTTATTTTTTGGACACAACTCCCAGAATCTCTCAGCTAGCAAGGCAACCGAGTCTGAGGAATTCTGGGAGTTATAGTCCAAAAAAGTAACGTTTCCATGCTGTTATTCAGAAGCAATAGAGTTCTAAACCAGGTATATTGGTACATGCCAGAAAGGAACAATGTTGGATAACAGTGGTTAAGGATTTTCATACGTAACTGAATAATTGTTTTTAAAAGTTGTATCTAACAAAAGATATCCCCAATTAGTAAAGCTGTACATTTTATGATACTTTGTTTTTAATACAAATGTATATAAAAATACAAATGTACAAGGTTTAGAAATGAAACTGCATATAGCAAACACTGTCTTAAAAAAGATTTTTATTTATCAAAATATTTGTAATTCAGCCTTTGGCTCAGACAAGTGCTAGGCCTAACTTAGAATGCAAAAATAAATGAACTTTCAGAATAAATAGCTAGCCAAATTGACAGCATAATTGTCATGAAAATCTTAGAGAGGAGAACAAACCCCATATTAAAAATCATTAAAAGCTTAATGGAAGAAAAACATCTTAATCACTCACCAGGGAGAAACAAGGGGAGGTAGTAAAACCATGGAAAGCATTTAGTTCTGGGAAGGCTTTTATTGCAGGGTTTTAACTTAAATACAATTTATCATAAATGCAATAGTTAATTTTTTTCCTCCTTCTGACGTAAATATAATTGAATTAGATTTTTTTAGCTTGTTAGTAATTAGTTAAACTCATTAACTGTACTCTAGTAACTTTCCTATATGTGCGCAGAAGGATGCCTCTTGTCCTGTGTAATCACATGTGCTATGACATAAGCGTGTTATCAAAAAGAGAGGGAGTTTGGCTTCAAAATATCAGGCAGATCTCAGAACGGATAACTAAATCAACTGAAACTCAAATGATTAAATTAATTGTTCAGGTCACAGCTCTTTTTTTCTTTTGAATTCCCAGATCATGTGGATTGCTGCTATTGGAAACCAAATGTGGGACCTTGGTCTTATCAAGCAAGACAACTCTTATCCCTCTCAATTCGCCTGTCTGCCCATTTTACTTAGTATCAGGGTTCACAGTGAGAAACGTAAAAAGCATGTTCCTTCTTCAGTTGTGTCTGTGATATAAGGTTTGTTTAATTTCTCAAAAATCTCCTTAGCGGTGCACCTTTTTTTAAAGGTCAGTCTGTTCGAGAGTGACAGGATGAGCAAACAGCACACAGTAATGATGGAGAGGCCTTTGCTAGATGTTTCAGACTACAGCCTTCATAATTCTCTACTATTGGTCATGTTGGCTAATTCTGGGAGTTGAAATCCAAACTATTTGGAGGACCAAAAACCTCCTCTCCCCTAATACAGTGAGTGAGGGGATAGCACAAAACAAAACCCAACCTAATTTTTTCATTAATAGTAGCAGCATCATTCTTACAAGCATTTGAGTGTTGTATTCATAGATCTAGCATTCCTAGCCTTTTAAAAAATATGAGTCTCTAGGTGACAACTAATATCACTATAGCATTGTTGCTACCTTGTGATGCTAATTATTTTGCTATGCTTTTTTTTATTTGAAAAATGTATATATGCTCTCCCTCCACTTTCAGAACTGTCAAGTTTACATCCTTATTTTTAATAGCAAAAATGAAACTGATAAAATTCACAGGCTGCATTTAGAAAATCCACACATGTGCATGCTGGAGTGTACATCTAGACATTTTGAAGCATCTGGGATTATAACAGCACAGCTATTTCCCATCAACCCCACCTGGCTAGCAGCAAAACAGTCCTATGTGTAGCCATGCTATCTTTGTTGGAGGATAGGTCTGGTTTTCCTTCTGTCGTAATGAAGTGGCAGTCTCAGGCAGCAAATTTTGGATGGCACGGAAGGGCAACAAATTATGGCTGTTTAATTTGTCACTGTTATTAAATAATATACTATTTAGTTTGTTATCTCACTGCCAGGGTGGTGAGGTATTCTGTCTCATGTGCCACAATAATAGCCAGCTTTGGTACACTACATCTTGATGTGGTGGGGAGTAGGGTGTACTCTTTGGTGTTCCTCATCAGGCAGCAGTGTGTCTTGAGTTAACACTGCTTGGGAGACTTTGCAGAAGGGAAAATGATGATTTCTGTGTGTTGCTAGTTCATATTGTTGTTGTGTGCCTTTAAGTTGTTTTCGACTTATGGCAGTACTTAGGCAACACTATCACGGGATTTTCTGGGGCTGAGAGTGCATGACTACGCCCAGGGTCATCCAGTGGCTTTCCATGGCAGAATGGGGAATCAAACCCTGGTCTCCAGGGTCACAGTCCAATGCTCAAACCATTACACTGTGCTAGTTTACATTACCAGGCTGTAAATTGATACTAACTGCTGAAAAAGTAAATAAATGGATCTGATGAGAAGCATTTAAAACAAAAAAATAACATGTATGGTTAAGTACGAAATATAATGGAGATGAATAAGAAGCAAAGGGTTCTACTTAGTCGCTTTATGGGTGGGGAGGCAAGGTGGTATTTCCTCAAAGGAATAGTGGAGTGACCTGAAAGCAGGGAGGTTGCTAAGAAAAGGAAAGCTGCGTAACAGGATATTCCACATGTTGCAGCAGCTGAGGTGGGTCCGGAAGAAAGACCGAAGAAGAAACTGGTAAAAGAAGCAGTTGGATTAGGGTAGCGCCACTGATAAACGGTCAGATATTATTGACACCATTGGAGCGTAGTGTCATTGGTATTTTTATGTCTGTTACTAGAACACCGAGATCTTAAACTTGCAGAAAATACCACGTCTATTTTAGACCTTGCTCCATTTGTAAGAAAAGCATACAGAGCAGCTTCCTCAAATGGATAATACTACAGCAACTTTCCGTCCAGATCCTAGGAACATTTTGTTGATCCAGCACAACTGTTACTAGGAGATTATGAAATATGTCTTTGAAGACAAGGTTGGTTGTGAAAGCAGCTGCTCCTGCAGATGTTAACGGTAAGGAATTAAATGTTATGCCCTGTTTTATGGACCACAGAATGAGTAATGTATTTGTTAGTGGGGGTTTTTGAAAGGATTATGTGTATGAGTGACACAAAGAGAAACATACAGATGTTTACCAAAGTATAATCATCATCATAAAATAAAAGAAGTGGGAGTTCTTTAAAATAAGAGATCAGCGAACACAGTATAGTTTACTTGTATGTTTATTTACAGAGTACATGCTAAGGAAGGTCAGTTTGTAACAGCTCAAGAAATACGATTTTTTTTCTATATTGATTCTGAAATAAATAGGAAGACAGTTTAGGAAGCCAGGAATAAATGTTGAGGCCACATGTTCTTCTCCCTTGCCTCCTTCTCCTCTGTGTCAACTGGAGTGAATCTCTTGGCTTGTATTAAACCAAAGTTTAGCCAGTATATCTAAAGAAGGGAACTTTCCCTTAATGTCAGTTGATGAACTAGGAAAAGAAGCCAGGATTACATAGAACAAAACTGCACAGGTAACTATTTCAGTTTAACAATCCTTTTAAAACACTTTTTTTTCTCTTATTCTAATTTAAAAAGTTAAAAGGGAAAGAATAGCCAGATTATATAAGCATGGGCTCTCATACTTTTGAATCAATCACTGAGGAATGGTTGTCAATGTCTTGCCCTTCTGTCCAGGGAAGTCCTCCGTCCATAAAAGATGGTGGCTATTTCTTGTCCTTTGCAGTGTTTTCCATGTGTGTACAGGGTGTGTAATACTAATGGCTTCCAAAGCAACAAGAGAAACAAAGCAGATAACATATGATGCTACTGATTTCATCCAACTCTTTTTAGGGAATATAAACCCCTAAACTCTTGGGACTTATTTGTGAATAGATATGTTCCAGATTTTTCTGTGAGATTCCTGTTCTTTGATTAGTCTCTGCCATAATACTGTTTTGGAGTCTTGGGTTTCTTGCTCTGAACATTCCTGATTACTCTTCTGTGTTAGCTTTATGTTGAGATTCCTGCCTTTTGTGTCAGGATTATTCATTCTGAGCATGTTTCCTCATTAAGTTCCCTTACCCTTTTTTTTTTTTTTTTTTTGGCATTACTTAAAAATGTGACATTGGTATCTTCCTTTCCACCAACCCATGGTCTTTGAAAATGGTTTGATATTGTTAGTTCAGAACAAATAATTGCTGGGTGTAAATAGAAAATGCATTTCCTGTTTAAACCACTTATGTCAAGGATTATGGATGTCTTAATCCAGTTCATTATAAGAACAGGCCCAGTGTCATCAAGTTAGAATAATTCACTGAGAGAATCGAGCCTGTTACCCTAATATAGATGTATCTTATATAGTGACCAAAAGTACACTGACTTTGATGCAGATTTTATTAATTTATATCTGAATAGCATGGATAGGATGAAGATGGTAGAAATGTAAATCCTCAGCTATTTTGTTCATCCATACAGCAATGAATAATTGCTATAGTTTTCTCCTTGCTGTGGAACAAAATGAACATTCTTCCACAGTATTCTCCTCATTTTCAAACGTCCTGAAATGTTGCAGAGGAAAAACGTGTGTGTAAAAACCATATGTTTTATGTGCCAGATAATTTTTCTAGAACATTTTAGGATGTTCAAATGAATTTCATAGGACTTTCTTAGGCCAGGAATACTCAGAGATGACTTTGCCAGTTCCTTCCTCTGAACTATAGTTTATAGCACCTGGTATTCGTTGGCAGTCTCCCATCCAAGTACTAATTAGGTCTGACCCTACTTAGGTTCCAAGATCAGACAAGATATAGTGCTTGGGAGAAAACTTGTGCTAGATTCTAGCTGATCTATAATTCTTCCCAAGGGATTTCCTGACAGTCAGAGCCTTGTTTTTTGACCTGGGAGTGAATAACAGTGAATATTATTTTTGTCGTGTGTGTGTGTGAGAGAGAGAGAGGGAGGGAGGGAGAGTGAGCAATAGATCATATGTTTCAGATGTTATAAGGTTCCGGGTTTAGTGCCTTACTCCCTGTGTGACAAAGAGCAACAGGACTGGAGAAGATTCATGCTTGTAGAACTCCTGTCTGTCAGCAGATGATTGTTCTGGAGTTGGTGGATTAGTGATTTAACATAATGTGGCAGCTCTGTTATGCTTGTCAATGCACAAGTTACCAGGTCAAGAATTTTTTTTTCAGATTTGTCCAGAGGCCTGTAGATTTACTGCTTCCTGTTGTATTAGCATTAGAGTGTATATCACACAATTTGTTTATGTCAGCAGAAGAATGTAAAGCTTAGATTGCTTGCCAGAGATATTTTTCAGAAAGTAATATTTGTACACCAAGCCAGTACACTTTCTTTCCATACTGTCTATATTGTCTTCACAGTTCTGTCTACACAATCTAGATTGAAGCTTAATATTTTGTGTATTAATGTTGAAATAGAATAAAAAGCGATCATGCAAAATGTTTCAGGAGGAGCTTTCCATCCTAGTAGGGATGTTGCAGTTCAGTTACCCAGCCTACTAGACATGCTTTTCTACAGGATACTGTAAAGCAGGGATGGAGACTGTGTGGCCCTAAAGATGCTGGTGGATTGCAACTCACAGCAGCCCTAGGTGGCTTTTTCAAAGATGAGGAATACTGGGAGCTGCAGTCCAACGTATCCAGAGGATCAGACAATTCCCACTTCTGCTCTAGAGCCTGGAAAGGTTACTTTAAAAATAAAAACGCGTATCCCCTTCACCACTATAGCCTTTAGGCTATGTTTGGTGGGAAAAACTGGAAGATTAAAAGAACTTCACTACTGATCACTGGTGAAGATGGCTCTTTTGAAGTATGTCTTGCCTTTGCTTTATTGAAGACTTGTATGAACTATGTATTTGTTAAATACGGATTACTGGTTTTTTGGTATATCCACTGCAAATGTCTCTGTTGCAATGTGAAGATCAGCAGATGGTTTGATGGCTTCCATGTCAAGGGGGTTGGTGAATCTGCTCTGGGTTTTAGTCCATGTTTAAAGGAATTATCCAAGGTGTTGACTCCATTTGGGGGTTTGAAATATTGACTAGAGCCTAAAACAGATGGCTTTTCAAGATGTTTCCCATTTTGTATGGGATTATTTATGATTGCTTGAAGATATAGGGGGTTTTTTTAATTGCTTGTGTCTTAGCTTATGTCAAAATGAGTTAGTGGTCTCGACTTCATGGTATGTTGGACTTTGAACCTTGGTTCAGTTTGCGGAGGGGAAAAACACCAGTGCAAGGTTGAGGGTGGCTATAGGGATTTGTGTGGGGGATGCTGTTAATCCTTTGTGATGAGTGTCTCTTTTCTTTTCAGCCCCAATATGCTGCTCTGCTCGTCTTGGTTTAGCAGTCTGGGCCTTCTTTGGCTTCTTTCTCTTATATGCGCTCCGTGTGAATTTAAGTGTTGCCCTAGTAGACATGGTGGAACCAAATGCAAGCTTACTCAAAAATACAACTTCGATGTGCCCAGAGCATTCAACAGTTCCTGTTGCTCCTCGTAACACAACGGTAACTTCTACCATATTTCTTTTCTAAAAATGAGCTACTGCTGCTACTGCTGTTATTATTATTATTATTGGAATAAATAAGTAAATCAGCACCATCTTGCAAAGGGTGTGGATAGAAAGCCTGAAGGGAAACAGGAGGAGAGGGAGACTCCCAGGACAGAGTTCATTCAATTATTCTGTTCTCTCAGTGATCTTTTTCCATTCTCACTGTACTCATCACAAGTCAGCTCTTTCGTAATGGCATTGGACAGCTGTGACCCTCCAGATGTTTTCAAACTACAACTCCCATGGTTCTTCAACTTTGGCCCTGCTGACTCAAGCTGATGGCATTTGTAGGCCAAAACCATCTGGAGGGCCACAGTTGTGCAACCCTACTTTAGGAGACAATTGTGAGACGAACGGATAGATGAGGAATGGGATGGTCCAGTTAGAAGACCCCTTTCCCTCTGAAGCTGATATTTCTGGGCTGATATACTGATTTCTTAGTGAATATTTTAAAGTATACTGATATTGTTATCCCTATATTATGCACATTCCCCGAGAATAAAACCAATTGAAGGCAATAGGAAAAAGGGAAATTATTCATTAGATCACAGGCTGTGGGAATATTTTTTTAACATTCTTTCACATATCTCTGTTTCCAAATAGCGCTTAACTTTCTGCCTACCCCTGAAATACTGCTCACATGCTGTGCCTTTTTTACCAGCGTTAAGAAGCTGGAACTCACTGTCTTCTTAATTCCTGTAGGAGTGAGATTGTTAAAGAATGTTATATTCGTCCCACATGAAATCCTTTTTAGTTTTTGTTTCCTCATTTTTTTGGTTAATTGGCTGCTTATCTTCTTTCTTCTTTGATCTCTTTATCTCCTTCTATTATATAAACTCATTGCCATGAAACGTACTCATTAGAAGGCTGGTCTGGACACAGACACCTGGAAAGTACAATAGCTATCCACCCTGCACTATCTCATGTTGGGGATATTGCTGTCTGGAAGGCAAAAGAAAAATGTCCTATGGTACAAATAAAACTTACTGATGCTTAGAAAAGAAAAGGGAGCTGTTTTGCCGTGTGCATATAGATCACATGTGTCAATCCAATCCGAATCCAGCCCACTAGGCCCTTTCATATGGCCCTTGCACCTCTCCTGCAGCTGTGGTACTCCTTCCACCTGGTAAGCCTGATCCCCACGTTGTGGGCCCCCAGCTGCTGGCACTCTGTAGAGGGTCCCAGCAGCCAGCACTCACAATCTACTTCTGACTGCTCTGTCCAAGTCTCGCTGTGAGAGTGTTGCTGCAGGTTACCATGGCAATGCTCCATATGGCTTACGAGAATTGGACAGAAGAGCAATCAGAAGTAGAAGTAGACTGCAAGTGTTGACTGCCGGGCCCCTCTTCAAAATACCAGCAGCCGGAGGCCTGCAATGTGGGGATCAGGCTCACCAGGTACAGAGAGAGGCAAGGGGGCAGAAAGAGGCACAGAGAAAGTCTAGGAGGCTGAAAGAAGCACAGAGAGGTCCTCAACTGGGATGAAAAAGTTAAAGTTAATGTAATAGTGCTTGGTAGGTAATATTTGTCTGATGATTAAAAAAATAACTTTCTATTTTCAGAACTCATTTTTCAATAAATTGTACAATAGTTGTACACTTGAATATCTGCTTGCCATTGTTTTTCCTAGACTTCTAGTTTCAGAGCTAGTTGTTACTAAAACCAGTAATAATCAAATGCAGAGGCAGTTATTTAATATGATAAAAGACTAGATACGTTTATATAGTCTTACGGATACAAACAGCCTTTTGAGCGCAACCATAATGCTGATGCAGCCCAAGATGAAATTGAGCTTGACACCCCTGATATAGATGACTACTGCAGCCTGTCATCTTAGTAGCATAACCCGTATTGCACCTTTTACCAACCTAGGGCCCTCCACCAGATGTATTGGGCTGTAGCTTTCATCACATAGCAGCAAGCTGTGCTTCCCTGTTAGTTCACCAAGTTGAGAAAGGCACTAGTAGGGAATGATGATTGTTGTGGGTTTATGGGAAATCCCAGTCCAAAACGTCTGCAGGGCATCAAGTTGGGAAAAACTGCTCTTCTGTAAGTAAGCCTATGTACAAACAGCTGAAATAAATGCTTACTCTTCCCCATCAACCCTTACCCTGGTCTCACTTCTTTTTCTGTTGCCTCCTCTCTGCCGCATTTTAATTTGTAAACTTGATTGCCCTCCAACAAAATCC
The DNA here is from genome assembly GCA_948472985.1 of Iguana delicatissima. Lineage (NCBI taxonomy): Eukaryota > Metazoa > Chordata > Lepidosauria > Squamata > Iguanidae > Iguana > Iguana delicatissima. The sequence continues at coordinate 103,790 of CAOKZL010003774.1, read as the reverse complement.
CATCAGTCCTAATCAGCACAGCCAAATGTGGCATGTGTGTATGAATAAATAGTGTTTTGTAACATAAAGAAGTAGGGAGGAAAAAGAGGGAAAAAGCTAGAAAGGGGGGAAATGGAGGGGCAATTGCAAAACAGGATATGAGTGAGCTAAGCATATCCATTAATATAGCTGACCATGTGTCCCAGAATGCATTTACTTGGAGCTGATAACAGTAAAGTACCCATTCATGCATGGCTAAAGCAGAGTTTCTGACTAATGATTGGTGGATGGTGAATATATTTCTTTCCATCCTTGGAGTATGAGTCTTCTAACAACAGTAGAATCCCAAGCTATCTGTTCATGCTATTAGAAATCATGTGGCACTCCAGATGTTTCCAGACTGCAGTTCTCATCAGCCGTAGCCTGCATAGCCAATATTGAGACATGTTGGGAGTTCCAGTTGAACAACATCTGGAGGTCCACATAATTCTTGCCCCTATTCTACATGGGGTAAGCCTCCTTTGGACTGTACTACCAGAATGTAAATATGGTAGATTTTAATAATTTTTCAAGTGTGTTGTATAGCCAACAGATTTTAAAGTTTGCAAGGTATGGGGAAAGAACAGAAGACTTTCAAAACAACTTATGCGTTATTTAATGTTTATTTTTTTAAATACTGATACTATGGCCTGCTCTATGCAGGGGTGAGCAAAATGTGCCTGTGAGCCTCACACACCATCCGGCTGTTTCTGTGACCCCAGGGATTAAAAAAAAAAAATTGTCTCCAGACACCATCTCCATACTCTCTAGGAGATGTGGGGACATTTTCACCACATTTTTGGCTCAAGCCCAGGAGAGGCCTTTTCTATAATAGGAAACTTTTTGTCACTTCCTATTGCTAAAATCACCTCTTCTGGGCTTAAAATGGCCCAGATGGGGTCAAAAACTAGGCAAAATGCCCCCATACCCTCTAGAGGGCCTTTAGGGGTAAAATTTTTGCAGGAGTACAGTCTTCCAAGTTCTCCTGAGGGTCTAATGCAGCCCCTAGCCTCCCCAGTTGCCTACCCTTGGCTTTGTCCAGGAGGTAGATTTGCAAATGGTGAAAACAATTAATAGGATAAGAATGGTTGCAAATTAGGGAATGTATATCCCAGTGGAATTTCCGAAAAGAATAAATTTGATTTCGGGAGAGCTCTTCCCATGTGTCTCATAAAACTGGACACATCGCTGCGTACTCTCATAACATGTGGCTGGAAAAGATAAGTTGTCGTCTGTTCTGTAGATGAGAATAAATTCCACAGATCGTTGTGCATAGTTGGTGAGTGTGAGTGTGCAGTCTGTTCTTTTTTTCTTACAATCCAGAAAATTAAAATGAGCCTTGTGTGCTCTTTTATCTCCGTTTCAGGGGAAAAAGTATGCTTGGGATGCTGATACACAAGGCTGGATCCTTGGTTCCTTCTTCTACGGCTACATCATTACGCAGATTCCTGGCGGGTATCTTGCACGCCGGCTTGGGGGAAGCTGCTGCTGGGCTTTGGTGTCCTCAGTACTGCTGTTTTCACTTTGTTCACACCTTTAGCAGCAGATCTAGGAGTTGGATTCTTCATAGCAGTCAGAGCTGTTGAAGGCCTGGGTGAGGTAATCTCTCCTTTTTCCTTTAATGTAGTCAAATGCGTTAGGAAGATAGAGAGATGATACAAGCTTGGTAGCTGATCGACCACTCTGTCACCACTTTCCTCACTCAGGAGCCTGGTGCTGCCACTTCAGTCTCCTGATGTAGTTTTTTTTATTTATGTAGTGTGTTTTACATCCCACTTTTCTTCATTTATGGAGCTTAAATTGGAATTGATTGAGGCCCTTTCACACAACACAGTGGTAGCGCTGTATTCCTTAATTGCCGTGGCAACATCCAATGGAATCCTGGGCTGGCATTTTAGGGAGGGGCAATTGGAATTCTCAGCTAGAGAACTCTTCCGGTGCCTCTGACCAGACTACAGATCCCAGGATTCTGTGCAATGTTGCCATGGCAGTTGGTGGAACGTGGCGCTATAATGTAGTATGAATGGGCTCTGTGTCTCCATGCTCTGCTGTGGAGTACTTATCTGCTTTGTTCAGCACAGTTAAATGGGCTTGGATCTGGGAAGTAACAGTTGCTTGGTCCCTTTTTCTACTACCACCTTGAAAATGAGACTAATACTTTTGTGTGTTATTTTTCTTAGAGAAAGCATATTGTGAAAGCGGCAAAGAAGCACTGTCATTAGAAGTGGTACTTGAAGAGCTGTATAAAGGTTGTGCTAGTCCTGCATGTGCAGCTTAAGGAGGATCAAGGAAGTGGGCAGCAGATTGAAAGTGCTGGCAGCTATTGAGCTGTCAGTTACGAAATACTTCCTCTGAGTGGTCACAGCCTAGCTTTGTGTATCCCGAGGGGAGGAAGGACAAATAAAAATTTCCAGGGCAATCTGAATTCTGCACCACGAAGAGATGAGTTCTGGAGCCTGTATAAATTATTTTTAAAAAACAGATTTGCATAATTTATTAACTCATACAATTTATTCTATAGTGTGGGTATTTCCCCCCATTTCTGCTAGTCATAGTAGAATGGTATGTCTAGGTAGAAGCAAACAACTACTCAGGGCACTAAAGGCCTGTCCCCAACCACTGAAAATCATTTTCAGACCTGCCCACCCTCAAGAAAATGCAGCAGGCATTGCCTGCACATTACAAATATGTATTCAAAAAAATTAGAATGATAATAAGTATAACTGCTGCTCCTCCTTCTTCCGCCAACTGAATTACACATCCAGTACCACATTTGGTGAATCTGCAGATTCTCAGTATGCATCTAGTCTTGCCCATAGCTCCCAGAGTTTAATGTAGTGCTTTCAGACAGCATTCATTGCTTTTCAGAATTTACCCCCTTTAAAGTGTCTCAGAGTTTACTAAAACACAGTACAATAAACCATAAAATCACAATGTAGAATTCAACATGTCTAACGATAAAATAGCAGGAGCACCTATCAACAGTCTCAGTGAATAAAACAGCCCAACTGGGGAAAAAATTTATAGAATTCACTTAAAACCAGTAGAAGGGGCCTAAATTTATCTCCTTGGGATGGGATCTATGCTTAACTACTACCATCAGATGATACGTTGTTGGGTGTTTCTTTATTATTGTAAAATTGTTTTAAAGTTTCTTTATGTTGATCTTAACACTGTATTATATCTGCATTTTAAAGTAAACTAGTTAGATTATTTATTGCCATCAAGTGTTTTATATGTACTATAAATAAAGGAAAGAATTCCAGCATACTCTGTCCCCAATACTCATCAGCATAATAACTCTTGCTGAGGAAACTCAGCCTTTGAGAATGATCACAAGGCTCAGGCAGGTTGACCTGAGTGCAAGTGATCTTTTAAGGTAACCTGCTCCCCCTTTATTTATGATTCTAAAGACCTTTGCAGTCTTTAGCTGAGACTGGACATCCTTTAAAGATTGTTCTTGACTGTTTTTATGTAAAATCCAGATAGGTTTAGTGTTTTATTCAGTGGTTTCAATTTGTTTTTAAATTTGCTTTTTGATGAAGAAGAGATTGTTTTCCTGCCACACTGCCTGACCTTCTTGGCAAATTGGCATTGAACAATCCAAACTGAAGAAATTCATGTCACCATATTTTTGTTGCTGTTGCTTGGCTGAAACCAAAAGTTCAGCATAATTGTTATGTCCACAAAGCATATTCAGCTGAAGAATTGAGGCAGGCAAGAAATTAGTTCTGCTTAAATGCCCATGAGCTATGCCCACTTGTTGAGAAGATAGCTTCATAGTAATGCAACCCATGCTTTCTCAGGCTTTATGGAAGTAAAAATGTTGACCTTAACAAATAAAAATTCATTTGCTCTTAAAATATATACTGTACTATAAACAAACATTTTTCCCAGGGCGTCACCTTTCCTGCCATGCACGCAATGTGGTCCTCTTGGTCTCCTCCATTGGAACGCAGCAAACTTCTTAGTATTTCATATGCAGGTGAGACACTATAAACATTTCTACATTCAGCCAATGATAACGCAGCCCTAACCTTGCTTGTCAGTGATAAAAGGACTGGGAAGAAGTCATAGGATTATACTTCATCTCTTCGCACATCATGATTCTGTTGCTGCCTATAACTATGGTCCATTTTTAATGTATTCATAGCCTTTGGTTGTCATTATCCCTAATTCTTAACCCACATTTGAAATCTTTGACTACAAAGATATGTATTAACAACATTTTTAAAAAAAAAACTTTTAATTTCTAGGTGCACAGCTAGGAACAGTTGTGTCTCTTCCATTGTCTGGCCTGATCTGTTTTTATATGGACTGGGTTTATGTATTCTACATATTTGGTAAGTGTTTGCATTGTAAATACAATTCTGTTAAGCAGAGCTTTTTGTATGTGCTTCTAGAGCACTTGGTAGCTGGTTAATACAGATATGCTGAAAATACTTGAATAGCTGTTGTGTGTCCACCTAAGAGCTATTGATTTGGTGACATTTTCCTGTCCAACTAATATGTATGCATGCTGCTCTAGAAGTAAAAGCAAAAGAAACCATCTTGTCCCATGAGTAGAAACAAAATCTGCAGCTGGGTCACAACTTTATTAGGTCACAACAAAATACAACAAAATTGCCCAGATTGATGAGCATTTCTAGGAGATCGAACAAACTTGCATACTTTTCTTGCATTTTGCTTGATTCTCAACATGATTGACAAAGATTTTCCACTGACAGAATTCCTGCCAGTGAAGGGGTTTCATAAAAAATTTTTTCCAACAGCTCTGTTCTTTCATTGTAATCTTTTTTTTAAAAAAATCTTGCTCATATAATTTCCTTGTATGTTCCTGCCTGTTCTCACTGTATTTTTCTCTACTGATGCTGACATATTTATAAGTGTACATTGGAAGCTAATGCTTGATCTGCGCAAACAAAACTTCTTCTTCGTGGTCTCTGTGCCTCATACATTAGGAGCTTTTGCGCCTGCGCAGTAGCGTTGAGAAGATTCTAGAGCTTGTTAGCTTTGGCGGGAACCCCTCCTCCACGCCGGTGCTGCGCATGCTCCTCCCGCCGACTAACGGTCTCTCCTCAGTTCTTTCTTGCCCGCCTCAGCGTACAGAAGGTTCTGCTTGTTGGCTTGCTTTTCGATTCTGCTTTTGGTGTTTTTTGACTTCGGATTTGGCTTTTGACTACCCCTCACGGATTTCGGACTTGGCTTTGGTACTTTCTCGATCAGGTTTGACCTTTTTCTGGCTTTGACGACGATTTCGGATCTCGGACTGTGTTTGGCATTCTCAGACTCTTGTTTTCTTGCCTTGCCTCCGGTTTATGTCGGCTCTCTTCAAACACTGCGCCTCCTGTGGAAGGAAGGTCGCTCTCTCTGACCGTCACTCTAAGTGCCTGATTTGTTTGGGTGAGGGGCACAACGTTCAGGCCTGCCCCATTTGCAGAGAGTTTACACACCAGACTCTCCACAACAGGGCGGCACTGTTGGGAGGAGTCTCTTCGCGTCCAGAGACCCGAGACGATGGCCGAGAAACGCTCTTCTTCTTCTTCGGCAGCAGCAGCGGCTGCCGTGCCCTTGACCTCGTCGGTATCGGTACCGGGCTCGGTACCGATAATGAAGTTGCCCAGGATACCGAAGATCTCGGCAACTCGGGCACGTGAGGACCCTGCGGGCTCGCAGGCCTCAACCTCCTCCTCCAGGCCGTTGACCGCGGCCCAGAGGAAGCGCCCCACCACCGAGGGCCTGGGGGAGAAGAAGAAGAGAAAGGAGAAGCGGCGCTCTTCACCAACGGTGGTGCGACCCCCGACTCCACCACCCACCCAGCCCGCCGAGGAACCTCAACTGATGGAGCTCCCTGAGGAAGAGGAGCCTCCGGAGGAAGAGGAAGTCCTCGAGGTGTCGGACGAAGAGCAGGTTGTGCAGGCCTTGCCTCCTCAACCGCCCGAGCTGATCGCGGAGATCACTCCGCCAAGTCGCCGTCCACCCTCGGCAGAACGCCGAGAGGAGGCTGTGGTCAGGCAGCGCCCAGCCTCTCGACGCGACGAGTCCCGCTCACTGGAGCAGAAGGCCAGGCCTCCATCCCTGCGATATCAGGAGATGCGCCTGGAGAGGCGTCGCTCGGGCGAGAGCGCCTACTCTCCTGCCTACCTAGGGAGGTATGCCCAGGAGCAGGTGTGGCATGAGCCGGCCGGCTCATACTATCGTATCCGCCGTCTTACAGGGACCGGCACCATCCAGATCCAAGGTACTGGTCACCTCGTCGCCGGTCTCGCTCGCCACCGCGGGAGGCTCACTACCCCTGCTATGAGAGGTCACCGCTGCGTCGTTCGCCGAGTCACCGTCGGTCCCGGGAGCCCTCACCCCGCTACAGGGCTGTTTCTCCACCACCGCGGACGACGGCCACAGCTACCCACCCGACGCCACAGCCCACCGTGGCCCAGCCGGCGGTAGCTGCGACTTCTACCACGCAGGCGGCACACCGTCCTAGGCCCGCGGTCGTGCCCCTGCTGGTGACTCCGATACCGGTCACGACATCGGCCGCACCGGTACCGATGCAGCCTACAGCTCCAGCTGTCACCCTGGCACCTCCGGCCCATAGGCCGGCCGAGGAGAAGGAGGCGGAGAGGTCGCCGTCACCATCCGGCAACTCTTACGACTCGGACTCTGACTCTGCTGAGTCCACCCCTTCTTCTCACGAATCCCCGCCGCTGGGGTTCGGAGAGCCAGGCCCGGAGTCTGCACCGGAGGACGTCCGCCAGTTTTCTGCGATCCTCCTCCGGATGGCCACAGCCCTTGGCCTGAAGGTGACCGAACCTGCTCCACAAGCCCAGGACTCGGTCTTCCAGTACTTGGAAGCCCACCCACCATCGACCGCACTGCTGCCGTTCCTACCAACCCTGGTGGAAGCGATGAAGCAGCCGTGGGCGAAGCCGGCGTCAGCACAGCCTATCCCACATAGGCTACAGCATCTCTACAGGACCCAGAAGGAGAACGCGGAGTTCCTCTTCAATCATCCTGTACCGAACTCTATCGTGGTCGAGTCGGCTCAAACGAAAGGGGGCAACCGAGCGCATACCACCTTTCCGGACCGTGAAGGAAGGAAGCTCGATGCCTTCGGCTGAAGGTTCTATTCGGCATCATCCCTGGTGGCCAGGACAGTGAACACGATGGCATGCCTCGCGGCCTACCATCGGAACCTCTTTGACCGACTCGCTCCACTCCTTGCTGACTTGCCGGAGGAGTCACGCACCTCAGCCACACAGATCTTTGGCGAGGCCGTTGCGGTGGCTACACAGCAGATCGCCACCTCGAGGCACGCCATGGAGGCTACCTCGAGGGTGATGGTCAGTGCCGTAGCTCTCCGACGCCACGCATGGCTCCGGTCCTTTGGGCTTCAGGAGGACAGCCGTCGACGGATTGAAGATCTTCTGTTCGACGGCGAAGGGCTCTTCCACACCTCCACCGACGAGGCTATGGATCACCTCGTCAAGGCCCAGTTGACAGCCAAGAAGATGGGTATTAACCAGCCTGCCCAGTCTCGCCACTCTTTCCAGCCGAGGCCTACGTGGAGAAAGTCCTCCTCATCATCGGCGTACCAGCCGCGGTCCCCGCGGTCGACCGCGTCGAGGCCGTCAACATCTTAGGCTTTGAGGAGGCTTCCCAGACGACGCCCATCTTCGTCGTCCAAGAAGTCGTCCTCCAGAGCGAAGTCCCGGTTTTGACGGTCTTCGCAGGACTCCACCCGTGCCATCCTTCGCCCTTCCGGTAAAACTGTTCCACCACCCGAGCCTGGCCAGGCACCTCGACTGCTGGCGGGGGATCACTGCGGACTCCTGGGTACTTACCATCGTCCGCCTGTGGTACGCCATCGAGTTCCAGGATATTCTGCCACGGGGTGTCTTCTACTCCACCCCGGCCAGCCCAGCTCTACTGGAAGAGGTCCAGTCCCTCCTCGAAAAGGGAGCGATCGAGAGGCTCCCGCCTTCAGCCAAGACCACTGGCTTCTACTCGAGGTACTTCACAGTGCCGAAGGCGGACGGATCCCTGCAGCCCATCCTAGACCTCCGAGGGGTGAACTACTACATCCGCCCCAAGAGGTTCAAGATGGTCACGCTGCTGTCGATCCTCCCCTTCCTCTGCCGAGGAGACTGGTTTGCGTCCATAGACCTCAAAGACGACTATTTCCACATCTCGATCCGCCCGCAGCACAGGAGATACCTTCAGTTCGCGATCGACGACACCAGCTACCAGTACCTGGTGCTGCCGTTCGGACTTTCCACTGCACCGCGGGTGTTCACCAAGTGCATGGCTCTGGTCGTGTCCTTCCTGCGGACGAAGGGCATCTCCGTCTACCCTTACCTGGACGATTGGCTATTGGTGGCATCCTGCAGACAGAAACTGTACCGGGACATTCATCGGACTTTGTCTCTTCTCACTTGGCTCGGACTCAGGGTCAACCCCAAGAAGTCCCATCTCGAGCCCACTCAGGTTCTCGACTTCATCGGGGCGACCCTCGACTCGGTATCGGCGAGGGTCTTCCTCCCAGACGAGAGGGCGCGGACGCCTCGTTGGGCGGCGTCCGCTGTCTTCGAGGCCTGGATGGTGTCAGCGAGGAGGATCCAACAACTCCTCGGCTACATGGCCTCGACCACCGCCGTAACCTACCTCTCCAGGTTACGTGCTCGGCCGCTCCAGCACTGGTTCGTCAGGGCCTTCGATCCACTCTGGGACGACCAGCGCCGCCGATACCGCCTGCCCCAACAAGTACGCCGATCGATCCTGTGGTGGCAGTCGTACAGGAACCTCCTGTCAGGCATGCCGTTCCGTGAACCCAGGCCGTCGATCACGGTAACGACGGATGCCTCGCTCTTCGGCTGGGGAGCGCACACCGGAGATCTCCGGCTCCAAGGCAGGTGGATGGACGACGAGTTGTTCCTCCACATCAACTCTCTCGAACTGTTGGCGATCCACAAGGCTCTGATTGCGTTCCGACACCTGGTCACGGGCCGCACGGTGTTGATCCTCACCGACAACACGACGGTGGTCTGCTACGTGAACAGGCAAGGAGGGACGCACTCCACCAAGCTGCTGGACATCACCCTCGAGCTTTGGAACTGGTGCGTCCCGCTCTGGATACACCCTGTGGCGATTCACCTGGCGGGGCAGGAGAACACCACAGCGGATGCGCTCAGCAGGGACACCACTTCCCACCACGAGTGGTCCCTGTCCGACGAGGCCTTCCGGATGCTTCAGGACCGATGGGGCGAGCTGACCATTGACCTCTTCGCGACCAGCCAGAATGTGAAGTGCCGCCTGTTCTGCTTGAGGGCCAGCCACGATCGCAGCTCCATCGGCGACGCGTTCCAGTTTCCGTGGGACGAAGGGCTGATCTACGCCTTCCCTCCGTTCCCGCTCCTGGGCCGCATGATCGCGAACATCATCGCGGTCCGGGCGGACGCGATCCTCATGGCACCATACTGGCCGAGGCAGCACTGGTTCGGACCCCTGATCGAGGCCGCCCGGGGCAGGACTCTCAGGTTTCCCACGGTACCAGACCTGCTGTCCCACTCCGACGGACTGGTGTTGCACCCAGACCTGCCGGTGTCGGCCCTCCACGTCTGGAGGATATCGCCCTAGACGACCCGGCCATCGGGAACGTCTTGACCGCGGCCAGGAAGGAGTCCACGCGAAGGAACTACCACTACAAGTGGCAGCGCTTCGTGGCCTTCACCGAGGAACGTCGAGAGCCGGTATCGCCTGTCACCCTGCGTACCGTGCTCCACTTCCTCCTCCATCTCCGGCAACAGGGCCTGGCCTTCGCATCGCTCAAGGTCTACCTCACCGCGATCGTGGCATACCAACCGCCACCATCCCTGTCGGCCACTCTCTTCAGGGATGGTACCGTCAAGCAGTTCCTGAAGGGCCTGCAGTACCTCTACCCGCCGGTATCGCTGCCGCTACCGCCGTGGTCGCTGTCGTTGGTGCTGTCCCAGCTGACGAGGCCGCCCTTCGAGCCCATGGCCACGATGGACGACAGGCTGCTCGCGATGAATACCGCGTTCCTAGTGGCCGTCACCTCTGCCAGGCGGGCGGGAGAGTTGACGGCGCTACGGTGCGATGAACCATACTTGGTCTTTCATCGGGACAAGGTGGTCCTCCGGCCTGACGTTTCCTTCCTGCTGAAGGTGGTGTCCAGCTTCCATCTGAGCCAGGACATCATCCTGCCGGCCTTCTACCCGGACCCGACGACACCTCTGGAGCGGTCCCTCCACTCCCTGGACGTGCGTCGGGCGCTGGCTTTTTACAAAGACAAGACTGCAGCCTACAGACAGACACCCCACCTGTTTGTCTGTTATGGCAGGCGCCGGAGAGACCACAAGGTATCCACCCAGCGCTTCTCTAAGTGGGTGGTACAGACTATTCACCTGGTGTACGAGCTTGCCAGGAAGCCTCCGCCAGACCTGCTTCGGGCCCACTCCACCAGGGCCGTGGCGACATCTGCTGCCCTCCTGCGAGGCGTCGACCTGTCGGAACTCTGCCGTGTGGCGACCTGGTCCCAGCCGTCGACCTTCGTGCGCCACTACAGGCTCGACTGCCGGTCCAGGAGAGATGCCCGGTTTGAACGTGCTGTGCTGTCTTCTGTGCTCTAGGATCTGGGACCTGACCCACCATCCTACTGGTAAGCTATATAGTCTCCTAATGTATGAGGCACAGAGACCACGAAGAAGAAGAACAGGTTGCTTACCTGTAACTGTGGTTCTTCGAGTGGTCATCTGTGCCCTCATACATCCCCGCCCTGCCTTCCCCTCTTTTTCAGGTCCCATCTGCTTCAGCGGACCAGAACTGAGGAGAGACCGTTAGTCGGCGGGAGGAGCATGCGCAGCACCGGTGTGGGGGAGGGGTTCCTGCCAAAGCTAACGAGCTCTAGAATCTTCCGAACACTACCGCGCAGGCGCGAAAGCTCCTAATGTATGAGGGCACAGATGACCACTCGAAGAACCACAGTTACAGGTAAGCAACCTGTTCTTATTTGGACGATGGTTTTCATACATGGGTACACTCTGATGGGATCCTGCAAATATGTACCCGCAGAAATCAGATGTGTTTTAACCCAGCCTTTCCCCATGCTGGTGCCATCCAGATATTTTAGACCAGTGGTTCTCAACCTGTGGGTTCCCAGATGTTTGTGGACTTCAGCTCCCAGAAGCCCCAGCCACTATGGTCAATGCTCAGGGCTTCTGGGAGCTGAAGTCTAGAAACATCTGGGTACCCACAGGTTGAGAACCACTGTTTTAGACTATACCTGCCATCAGCCCCAGCCAGCATAACCAATGGATAGAGATTATGGCAGTGCAACATAAAACATCTGGCTGGTGTCAGGTTGGAGAGCACTAATTAAATCTTTATGGGAAAGTGGTTGGATGCAGCACATATCTTGGATCCCCGTATCCCTCTGATTCCACAGTGTTACGTTTATAGTGAGCCTAGATGTGATCTGTTTATCAGTGCCTTTCAATGTTAATAGTGTCATAGCTAATCTTTCTTTCAGTTTAACCACAAGCACTTTCCCCCTTTCACTTTTAAGGTGCTCTTGGTGTGCTGTGGTTCCTCTTCTGGATGTTGCTGGTTAGTGATACACCAGAAACTCACAAGAGGATTTCTCATGCAGAAAAAGAATACATTCTCTCTTCCCTTACAGATCAGGTGTGCAAAGACTTTTTTTTTTACCGCTGTTGTGATAATAATTACTGTTAAACTGTTATACATTGATGATAATATTAAAAGGACAAGGAAAATGGTTGTGAAAAAAGACTACATTTTTTCTATTTAAAAATTATGTTCAAGTGAGAAGGAGAAGAGGAAAGAGAACAGCAGACAGATGAATCTCTAAACAGCAGAGCTTGAAAATTTAATATTGTTTGAAATTATTCGTTAGGGTAATTCTTTAAAACCACTCCAAAACAATTTGTTCCTGTTAGTATTATAGAGTGGTGGTGATGGTGATTTTAACAACTTGTTCTATCACTCTTTTACTTGTTACCTTTTACATTTTTTTTTTGAAAAAGAGAAGGATAAGAGAATAGCCTAAAACATGAAAAATTTCAATTAGAAATTGAAGATTTTCTCCATAAAAAAAAAAAAAGAATTACATTGGACTCTCTATCCACAAATTCATGATCTGCAGATTCAGTTATCCACAGTTGGCCAGAGGTGGGCAGGAGGAGGTGGCAAGGAGCGCGATTCCATACTCCCTGTTGTTTTCCTGCTGGCTGCTGCCACCACTAGGCCGGCGGCTGGAGGTGGGAAACGGGGATCGCGCTCCTCACTGTTTCCCACCTCCAGCCGCCTGCCCTGGGCTCAATCACAGTGGCGGCTGGTAGGAAAACTGCAGGGATTGCGGGATTGCACTCCTCGCTGTTTTCACACCTCCTGCCTCTGGCCCTGGGCCCAATTGCAGTGGCAGCCAGCAGAAAGACAGCAAGGATTGCGGAATCACACTCCTCGCTGTTTCCCACAGCCTATCTCCAGCTCCAGGCCTGATCACGGCACTGGCCAGCAGGAAAACATCAGGGAGCATGGGATCCCACACTCCTCACTGTTTTCCTGCCAGCCACCGCTGCAGTCAAGCCCAGGCCAGGCGGCAGGGCAGGGTTTTCAGTACTATCCGCAGATGTCAGCATCCATGGATATGGAGGTCCTACTATAGCATCTTTATTACTTTTGAAATATAACTAACCATTATCCCTAGGTAACTTACTACACATAACTGCATTAATTATAACTCATGGCATCCAAAATTCTGCTAAAAGGCCACAATTCTAACAGGCATTTTCCTTATTCCTGTAACATAAGCATACCCATCATGAGAAATCATGATTAAAAATAGGCAGAATCTGAATGCAAGAGATTAGGATCTTGAGGTGGAACTTGGTACAGTGGCCCGCTCTTGGTCCCTTAACCCTGAATAAGGATCTACTTACTTGTTTGCACTGCCCTTTCATAGTGCAGAAGAACAAGAACACGGACTTCAACAATTAGCTTCTTCAAGGTTTTAAGAAACAGTAGCCAAACATTTCGGAATATCTTTGTGGATTTCATCCTCTCTCTTTAGCTTTCTAGCCAGAAATCTGTGCCTTGGAAAGCCATGTTGACATCCCTTCCACTCTGGGCTATTGTTGTAGCACACTTTTCTTATAACTGGACTTTAACCCCCCTTACCTTACTGCCTACCTACATGAAAGAAATGCTGAGATTTGATGTGCAGGAGGTAAGATGCTCTTTGTCTGTTAATTTTACAATTTTTAATTTTCATCCTCAGGTGGCCAAGAGCAAACACCTGAGTTTCAAAACTATTATAGAGATAATAATTAACCCAGCATCATTCACATAATGTCCTAGATAAGTGGGAATTTGATCCCAAATTTCTGGCCAGTGGTTGATGCACTCATCAACTTTATTCCTCAGTGGTGTTCAGTGTTATTTCTGGAAGTGCAGCTCATAATTCACTGACTGGTTTTTAATTCTAAATTGCACAGTATCTCCACACTATCAAGGCATATGGAAATGTCTCTCCCCTACCCTTTAACATAGTCACTCTTTGTGCATTTTGAAAGTAATAGTTAAAATGCATTAAGATTTTAAAAAGTGCAGCTAGTGAAAGAACAGTTGTTGTTGAAATTGAAATATGCGTTAAAAACAGCCCAGCTGAACTCTCTTACCTTGGCCATTTCCACACTAGACTGTTATAGTGCTATTATTCCACTTTCAACATCCTGTGGAATTTGTAGTTTGTAGTTTACTAAGGCCAAAGAGCTCTTGGGCTGAGAATTCTAAATGCCCCAGGATTCCATAGGATGTTGAAAGTAGAATAATAGTGTTATAACAGTGTAGTGCAGAAATGGCTCTTGTTTATTCATTCTTTCCAAAGGGAAATGGCTGAAACCTACTGAGGAGTCTTCCTTATGCTGACTGGGAAGAATTCTCTTGCAGTACAATCTATACTTCACTTCCTAAGTTTTCTCCACAGAATAATTATTCCAGGGAAGTGCTGTATCATTAATTTATTCTTTTTGTTTGATTGGTTGTTCTATGTATTATGTTATCATATGAGCTCACTTGTACCAAATGAGTGTGCCCCAGGTTATTCTGTTTCCAAGAGGAAGAAAGACCTGGAATGCTTTCATTCTATGTAGTTACAGTTCTATGATACTGCTTTTAACTGCCATGGCAACTTCCTATGGTAACCCAAGAGTTGCAGATTAGGAAGCGAAGTGACACGTGGGCATCTCGGCCAGAGAACCCCTCGAGTGCCTCACCAGACTACAAACCCCAAGATTCCGTAGGATGCTGCAACCATGGCAGTTAAGTGGAATAATAGTGTTATAACTGTGTAGTGTGCTAGGTCTCCAGGTGTCTCCTTTGGTCCTTGTTTCTTTTCCTCCTGAAACATTGTGGTGCTGCTCTTTGCAGACCCAGAAAGAATAGCTGAAGAACTTGGGATGAGTGAGTAGTCTTTTGCTTAAAATGTCACACTGGGCTGTTCTGTCATTAAATACATCTGATGAGTGGGAAGGGCCTCGTTAAAAGTAGCAGGCTGGCTCTTTCTCAGTGAGTCTGCTGATGAGTAAGCTTTTCCCTTCAGGATATGTATAGGCAGGCACTGTGCAGAACATTAGTTCAACTGCCTTGTAGTGACTTTCACCACTGATGGATTTACTCATGACCCCATTATGTGCAATTTGCTAGAAGCCATGATCATGGAGGTGATTTCCAGCAATCCTCATGTCCTGTCTGATATTCATTTGTTTCCTCCACAAGGTCCCTTTCACACTATATAAATATAGCTCTAGGGCTCTACTTTAACTGCTGTGGTTGCATACTATGGACTCCTGGGATTTTCAAGTTAGGGAAGACCATTTAGAGTTCTTAGCCAGATAGCTCTAGTACTTCATCATCGGACTATATATGACAGGTGTTAAGGCGCCATAGGTGGTGCTATAATTGATAGTGTGAAAGAGCCCCAGGTCTATGTATTTATATGGAGAAGTTTTCAGTGATATGTGCTCATAAGTGTCTTGTTTCCATGATACTGCTTGTACTTGGCTTCTTTGGGAGTAGAGTTGTTCTTGATTGATTGAATACACATGCTTTGGTTTCCTTTTCTACATTCCAGCCATTGTGTTATATCACATCAATTTATTGTTTGTAGTCATAGACCATTATCAGGAAGACAAAGTGCAAGAAAAAATTTGCAAATATAGTATGTTATCCCCAAAGTTACCATAGTCTTGTCTCAAAGCTTTTCATAGGGAGTCTCTTGAAATCCAAAGGAGTCTTAAAATCATCTAAGCCAAGGGTAAGCAAAGTGTGGCCTTCCACCCCACGTTACTCTTCCTCTAGCTTTTTTTCCTACTGGGCAAAGGAAAGGGTGAGTTTCTGGAGGTCTCCAGAAACAGCAGTTCACAAATAAAATACATTTCACATGCGCATGTGCACGCGCACACATACACATATACACACATTCTGTTCAGTATCAAACATTACTTGTTTTCAAAACCAGAAATAGGTTTTGAACCATTTTGAGTTTTGTTTTACTTTTTCTTCTGGGCAGTTTGGCAATTTGCTTGGCCCCCAGAGGATCTCAATGTAGAAACAGCCTACCACAATTGTCTGCCCCTGACCTAAGCTGAGAAGTGTAGTTCAACACGTGGTGTTAGTGTTCGTTCTAACCCCAAGCTGTCATTCAAGTGTCATACCTCTAGTGAGGGGTTGAAAGCTACCATGGTTGTATCAGGTATTTGGATCTCATAACTTAGAATGTATTTTCATTGCCGTTTACTTTAGCTTGGTTTGTACCAGTTTGGTTTGTTTTGTACTGATATGCCAGTTCCCCTTTTTGTCACTTATGTTCACTGATCATCTGACAGTACAACTAGTATGTGTTACTGCAGCAGTACAAAGGCAAATAACTGTTCCCGTCCCATCCTAACTCTGTTCCTTCTTTATTTTTATTTTTCCTTGCAGAATGGATTTTTATCTGCACTCCCTTATTTTGGCTGTTGGGTTTGTATAATTGTATCTGGTCAGTTTGCAGATCATTTACGGGAAAAGCGAAACATGTCTACTGTATGTGTGCGCAAAACATTTACTCTGATAGGTAAGGGAAGAAAATTCTCGTTTTTAACTTAGACTGCCATTCCATGAGAACACAGATGGTTTTTATTCTTACTTGTATAGTGCCATTAACCACTTTGGACATGTTTGCTATTTGCAATAATTCACCATTAAAACTGATGTCCCTTCCCTATATTAAATTATGCTTGCTTGCTTGTTTGTTTGTTTGCTTTTAACTTGTTTTTAATGTGGTTGTATATTTTAAACCCATGCTTTTTTAAATTCCCAAGATCTTTGGTTTGCCAAGTTTCTTCATTTATATACATCTATAGTTATTATTCTCAAGGGCATCAAGATTTTATTATTCTCACAAACAATAACACTCACACGTCAGACGCTACTCCCCAGCCAAATGGGACTTGGTAACCCCCATGATTTTTCTGCTTGTCTGGAACTGTAAAAACATGAAGCTGTCAAACAGTGTCAGTGTATAGCTGTGTTTTTATGTAACTTAGCAGGTCATATATCCTCTAGATCTGAACTAGATACATGGTGTTGACAAGAGTAAATGTGAGCCTTTCTGTCAGAGCTAGAAATACTTGCCTCTGAGGCTATAATTCCCAGAATTCCACAGCTAATATGGATTCTGAAAGTTGTAATCAAAAATAACTTTCCTTGGTTGGGCCCCCTTCTTAAGCAAAAAATGGTTGCTAAGGTAGGCCCTACCTCTTTTCTGGGTACTCCCAGAATGTTGTGCTGATCTATATGGCGAGAAACTACAGATGAGATTCCATGGATTGTGTATTTTTATGGTTCTTCTTCGTGGTCTCTGTGCCTCACACACTAGGAGCTTTCGCGCATGCGCAGTACCGTACGGAAAATTCTAGAGCTTAGTAGCTTGGCAGGAACTCCTCCCCCCATGCCTCTACTGGGCATGCTCAGCCCGCCGAGCAACAGTCTCCCTTCAGTTCTTTCTCTTCCGCCGTCATGTACGGAGGTTCAGAGCTTGGTGCTGCTTTCTTGCCTTTTTTCTTGCAAGTCCCTCTGGTTTTCTCAACTCGGATTTGGATATACAGCTTTTGTCTTTGGATTTCGGACTGGTCTTGTCGATTTTGGTGATTTGTTCCCTTTTCTTCGGAACTTCTATCCCCAACTTGCCACCCCCCCTTCGCCGTCTTCATCTTCACCTCGTCTTGTCTTCGACTCGTCGCTGTCTTCTCTTCTCCATTTCTCCCCACTTCTATGTCGGCTCCGTTTAAGTCTTGCAAGAAGTGTGGTCGCAAGGTCGCTCTCTCTGACAGACACAGCCATTGTCTCCTGTGTTTGGGCGAGGCCCACAACACCAAGGCCTGCCCAGTCTGCAGGGAGTTCACATCTCAGACTCTGAGGAACCGCCTGGCACGCCTCAAGTCTTTCTGCTGGGAGCAGTCTTTGTCTGCGCAAGACTTGACTCCGTCCATCCCAAGGATGTCAAAAACTCCCTCAAGCCGACCTGTGACCACTCCACCTTCGGATTCAGCGTCCGTCAATCCGACCATCCCGACGGTACCGGGCTCGGTGCCGTCTCATAGGGCCTCTTCATTACCGAGGATCCCTAAGACCTCATCGACTTCAATATCAAGGGAGGCGCCTGCGGGCTTGCAGGGTGCCAAGCCGACGAAGACGCTTACAGCGGCTCAACGCAAGCGTCCTGCGACTTCGGAGGCCGAAAAGGAGAAGAAAAAGAAGAGGAAGAAGGAGAAGCGCGGCTCTCCGGCTAGACTGGCTCCTCCTACTCCTCCGACCCAACTCCTCAACAACCCTCAGGAGGAATTGGAACTCCAGGAGGTCCTGGAGGTTTCAGATGTCAAAGAAACTGCTGGCTTGGCGGCACAACTCCAACCGCCTGTGCTTATGGCCGCGGTCTCTCTGCCTGGATGCCCTGAAATGGTGGCCCACCCAGAGGCTGTTCCAGCAGCTCACCAAACCTCGCATCATTCTCAAGGCTCTGTTGGTAGAAGCGCCTCTCTGGTCCCGGAGCAACAGGTCAGGCAGCCCTCCCCACATCATCGGGAAGCCTACCCAGAGCAGAGGGAACCCTTCCCAGAACGTGGTGACTTCCTGGACTGCAGGGTTAGACAACCGTCCCCACGACATCGGGAAGCCTACCACGGATGGTCCCAGCCTCCCTGTGACTCGCCCTATTCCTCAGCATCTCACACAATGAGGTATGGGCAAGAACAAACCTGGGGGGAGTACCCGGCCTCGTACAGGTCCTACTCGTCTTCATATCGGGACCGCTATCATCCCGATGTGAGGCAGTGGTTGCCTTACCACTGCTCCCGTTCGCCATCACGTGGGGACTGCTGCTCATGGAGTGACCACTCGCCATCGTGCTCACTCCGATGATCGCCACACCACCACCGGTCCCGTGAGCAACGCCCCACTACTGGGCCTTCTCGCCACCTCCATGGATCACCTTCACAGTGTCCCACCCAACATCAGAGGCTGTTCAGGTGCAGACCACAACCGCTACTACTACCATCGCCCAGGCCATACAACACCCAGTGCCTGCGGTGTTCCCTCTAACAAGGGCCGCACCTCCTGGACCATCCGGAACGGTACTTCCGCCAGCTAAACAGACCACCATCGCCGCTCCCACGGTGACCCTTGCAGTACCATCCCGACGTCCAATGCCTGAGCGGTCGCAGGACAGATCCCTGGATCGTTCTTCAACAGCGTCGTCCCAGGATTATGAGTCTGACTTGGATTCAAAGGAGTCGACACCGGAGTCGCACAAGTCACCACTCTTGGCCTTCAGGGACCCAGCACCTGAGTCGGCGCCTGAGGATGTCAAGCAGTTCTCGGACATCCTCCTCCGAATGTCAGCAGCCCTGGGTCTCAAGGTGGCGGAACCGGCGCCGGTGGTGCAGGACCCGGTCTTCCACTACGTGGACACCCATCCGCCATCGACGGCTCCACTTCCATTCCTGCTGGCCCTGATGGAGGCCCTTAAACATCTGTGGGCCCAGCCGGCCTCCGCCCAGCCGATACCACACTGGCTCGAGCACCTTTACAGGACCCAGAAGGAGGACGCCGAGTTCTTGTTTAATCATCCTCAGCCCAACACGGTGGTTGTTGAGTCCGCGAAACCAAAGGAGGGACCAGGCCTCACACGACTCCGTCTGACAGAGAGGGACGCCAGCTCAACACCTTCAGGAGGAGATTCTACTCAGCCTCCTCCCTGATAGCAAGGGTGTTGAATACCCAGGCATGTCTGGCGGCGTACATACGGAGCCTGCTGGACAAGTTACATCCTCTCTTGTCCACTGTCCTGGAAGAGAGTAGAGTGAGCGCCAACCAGTTCTACAACGAGGCGGTGGCACTTGCGAACCAGCAGATCTCCTCCAGGCACTCCGTTGAGGTCACCGCCCATGTTATGGTGGGTTCCGTAGCCTTGCGACGCTACGCCTGGCTACGTTCCTCGGGCCTGCAGGAGGACACCCGAAAGCACATTGAAGATCTGCCCTTTGATGGCAAGGGACTCTTCAGCGCTTCGACTGATGAGGCCACGGACCACATCGTCAAGGCCCGGCTAACGGCCAAGAAGATGGGGATCCGTTAGCCTCAACAGTCCCGTCATGGTTTCGGCCCCGACCCGCTTGGCAACAATCATCCTTTTCGAGCTTCCAGCCGCGCTCGCCTCGGTTGGCACCGTCGAGGACTTCCACCGCATCCTCTTCACGACAACCTCAGCGAAGCCACCAGACTTCGTCTAAGAAGTCTTTGTTGGAACCAAGTCCCGCGTTTGATGTGATGTGCAGGATGCCTCCACGGCCAACATTCCACCTGCCAGCAGCCCTCAAAGATCGTCCCAGCCTGGCCAAACACCTCGCTGAATGGCGCTCAATCACCACGGACTCTTGGGTTCTCACCATCGTCCATCTTGGTTATGCCATCGAGTTCTCAAGTATTCCACCACAAGGCGTTTTCTATTCCACCCAGGCCAGCCTGGCGCTGCTGGAAGAGATCCAGTCCCTCCTGAAAAAGGGAGTGATCAAAGAAGTCCCGCCCTCGGCCACTACCACCGGCTTCTTCTCCCGGTACTTTACCGTACTGAAGTCAGACGGGACCTTGTGACCCATTCTGGACCTCAGGGGGTGAATGAATACATCCGCCCCAGGAAGTTCAAGATGGTCACGCTGTCGACAATCCTCCCCTTCCTTCGTCCGGGAGACTGGTTGGCATCCATCGACCTGCGGGATGCCTGTTTTCACATCTCCATCCGTCCGCAGCACAGAAGATACCTCCGGTTCATGATCGACGGCACCTGCTACCAGTACCGGGTGCTTCCATTCGGCCTCTCCACCGCACCGAGGGTCTTCACGAAGTGCATGGCCCCTGTGGTCTCCCATCTGCAGACGAAGGGCATCACCGTCTTTCCGTACTTCGACGATTGGCTGTTGGTCGCATCCTGCAAGAACAAGCTATATTTGGACATCCACCGGACTTTGTTACTTCTGACCCGCCTGGGTCTTCGGGTCAATCCGAAGAAGTCCCACCTCGAGCCAGCGAGGGTGCTCGACTTCATCGGAGCGACCCTGGACTCGGTCTCGGCCAGAGCCTACCTGCCCCTGGAGCGAGCCCATACCCTCCTCCAGGCCGCTTCTGCTGCCTTTGACGCCCCGATGACATCGACAAGGAGGATCCAGCAGCTCCTTGGATACATGGCTTCCACCATGGCCATCATGTACCTTTCAAGACTGCGAGCGCGCCCACTCCAACACTGGTTCGTTAGAGCCTTCAACCCACTCCAGGACAACCAGGGGCTGCGACTCAGACTTCCTCTACAGGTACTCCACTCCCTGCTATGGTGGCTCTTCTACCACCACCTCCTGTCGGGGATGCCTTTCTGGCAGCCGACTCCTCGGCTCGCAATCACGACGGATGCCTCTCTGTTCGGGTGGGGAGTGCATTGCGACAACCTCAGAGTCCGGGGACTTTGGACTGCTCGAGAGCTGGCTGGGGACCGAGCTCTCTCGATGACACCTTCTAGTTCCAGTGGACCGAAGGGTTCCTCTACGCCTTCCCGCAGTTTCCTCTCCTGGGCCGAGTGGTCACCAAGATCCTGGCGGACCGAGTCTACGTCGTCCTAGTCGCCTCGTACTGGCCGAGACAGCATTGGTTCACGCCCCTGCTTGAGGCCGCTCGAGGACGACTTCTCAGGCTACCGACAGCACCCGATCTGCTGTCTCACTCGAACAGTCGTGTTCTCCATCCCGACCTGCCGCTCCTGGCCCTGCATGCGTGGAGGATGACACCCTAGATGACCCCGCAATACAAGATGTCCTGACAGTGGCCAGGAAGGAATTGACATGCCGCAACTACGCTTACAAGTGGCAGCGGTTCGTTGCCTTTGCTGAGGCGCGAGGCGAGCCGGTATCACCTGTCGGCCTCGGTACCGTGCTCCGCTTCCTGCTCCACCTCCGACAGTAGGGACTTGCGTTTCCTTCCTTGAAGGTCTGCCTCTCCGCCATTGTGGCCTACCAACCTTTAGGCTCTCCATCGGCACCGCTCTTCCGGGATGCCACCATGAAGCAATTCATGAAGGGGCTTCAACATCTATACCTGCCGGTATCACCGCCACTGCCGCCCTGGTCGCTGTCCCTGGTCCTCTCCCAGCTCAGGTGACCGCCTTTCGAGCCCATGGCCACTGCCGATGACAAGCTCCTCACCATCAAGACGGCCTTCCTGATAGCTGTCACCTCTGCCAGACGGGCCAGTGAGCTGACAGCCCTGCGAGCCAATGAGCCCTTTCTGGTGTTCCATCGGGACAAGGTAGTCCTTTGCCCGGACATTTCCTTCCTGCCTAAGGTGGTGTCCCACTTCCACCTTAACCAGGACATCATTCTACCTACTTTTCACCCGAATCCGGCGACACCTCTGGAGCGATCCCTCCACTTCTTGAATGTCCGTCGAGCCTTGGTCTTTTACACCCAGTGGACTGCGACCTTGAGACAGACCCCACACCTGTTTGTCTGCTGTGGTCAGCGTCGCAGAGGCCACAAAGTGTCCACCCAAAGATTCTCAAAGTGGGTGGCCCACACTATCTTGCTTGCCTACGACATGGCCAAGCAGCCTCCACCAGCCCTGCTTCGGCCCCACTCCACCAGAGCTGTGGCATCCTCAGCAGCCCTCCTGCGAGGTGTGGACCTACAAGAACTTTGTCGAGTGGCGACCTGGTCCAGGCCATCGACCTCTGTGTGCCACTATCGACTGGACTGCCGGTCCCGGAGAGATGCCCGGTTTGGACGAGCAGTGCTGGCCTCCGTACTCTAGGACCTGACCCACCGTCCTTCTGGTAAGCTACAAAATCTCCTAGTGTGTGAGGCGCAGAGACCACAAAGAAGAAGAACAGGTTGCTTACCTGTAACTGTGATTCTTGAAGTGGTCATCTGTGCCCTCACACACACCCGCCCAGCCGTCCCCTCTTTCTCAGGTCCCTTATCGGCGGACTTTAGAACTGAAGGGAGACTGTTGCTCGGCGGGCTGAGCATGCCCAGTAGAGGCATGGGGGAGGGGTTCCAGCCAAGCTACTAAGCTCTAGAATTTTCCGTACGGTACCGCACATGCGTGAAAGCTCCTAGTGTGTGAGGGCACAGATGACCACTCGAAGAACCACAGTTACAGGTAAGCAACTTGTTCTTTCCAAGAATAAGCACACAACTGGACATCCTTTTATTTGAGTTTTTGAAAAAGAAAAGCTGAGATTCTTAGGAATGATTTTACCCAAGATGGACAACTTTGGCTAACATGTTCTCCATTAAAACTCAGTGCCAGAATATGAGGAACAAAGTTAAAATTTGTGGCCCATAAGTGATCCACCATGGCCCCTAGTTCATCCCTGACTCCCCAAATTAAAGTAAAAAATGGTTATTCAACCTCCTAAGCCTCTGGGTGTGCACAATTAGCTATTTAAAGGGTATTTTGTTCTATCCCAAACCTTCTTTAGACCAAGTTCTTTCCCCATAGCCTTTGAACACAAACACAGTTGGTCATTTTTAACATCTCCAATACTTTACTTTCATAAAAACTTGACCCAAACTACAGACAATTTAATTAAAAAAATAAAAGCAGTTCTTCCCTTACCACTCCACCTTTCTACACAACTGCTCCTTTGCAGCTTTATTATAGTGTAAATAGTCTTGATCTGAATGAGACATGTTTGGCATTTCTTGTATTTCGATTACTTCTATTACCCAGTTTAAAAAAAAACAACAACCACAGGTGTGCTGTTTTTGATTATCATTTAATGTACCAGCAGCTTGGATTCTGCCATAAATAAAGCCACACAAGCGCGAGTCCCTGACTTGTATGCTATATCATATTTTCTACACTAGGTGGCGATTGAGTGTAGAGCAGTAGTGTAGAACTCAGCTTTGAATGTTTAAAACAGAATGTTATCCTAGCGAAGCAGGAACAAGGATAACCAGTCTAAAACAAGGCATCACAAAGAGCATGGAAACTATCATAAATATTAGTTATCTTGACTGAACTATGATACCTTATGGTTGCAGTCCATTAAAATTCCATTAGTATAAGTCTTTGTGGGGGGGGGGTTTCAAAGTTATGTAGAGTAGCATATACTTTTCTTTCACTGAGGCTGCAGTCCTGCTCACATTTAATTGGGAACAAATCCTGCTGATCATGCTGTACATTTAATGATGGCTTCATAGCACAAAGCCAATACAGTGATGCATGATTTTAAAAAAATCCATAAAAGATTACTATCATCTTGCAGTAAATTCGATCTTTTTACATCCATATATTAAATGCCAGCCTTTTAAGCCTGGAGACCAATTAACCAGAGAAGGTAGTTTTACACAAAATGGAGTGGGAGCAGTGATGTGTTGAAAAACTTAGTTAATCAGATTCTGTTTCCCATGA
The DNA here is from genome assembly GCA_948472985.1 of Iguana delicatissima. Taxonomy (NCBI): domain Eukaryota; kingdom Metazoa; phylum Chordata; class Lepidosauria; order Squamata; family Iguanidae; genus Iguana; species Iguana delicatissima. The sequence goes on along the minus strand of CAOKZL010003774.1, from coordinate 79,736 downwards.
GTCCCACATGTTCTGCAATGACCCTTTGGTAACCCATATGAATGTATGAAGCTGTCTTATATATTGTCAGGCCATTGGTTTGTCTAGGCCAATATCCAGATACTGGCCAATCTGTATTCCTGTTATTCAGATTAATTAAATAAAAAAACTATTTTTTTTCCACTGGAGATGCCAGGAACCGTATGCAATGTGTATGTTCTGGCACTGAGCTATGGTGCCTCATATTAGAGCTTGGAGGAGTTAATTCTTTATGACATTGCCTTAAATCCCCAGGTGAGAAGATTAAAGTCCCAAAAAAAAAAATAGTTTTCCAAAATTCTAGCAGTCCTTGTTTCAACATGAACTCCTCTACCAACCTTTTCCCTACCTGGAATTCTCCTAGTATATTGCAATACAGCTCTCATCACCCCCTCCAGCATGACCAGTGGCTAGCTGTACATCAGTGGTTCTCAACCTGTGGGTCCCCAGATGTTTTTGGACTTCAGCTCCCAGAAGCTCTGAGCACTGACCATAGTGGCTGGGGCTTCTGGGAGCTGAAGTCCACAAACATCTGGGGACCCACAGGTTGAGAACCACTGCTCTACATGATGGGAGTCATAACACAATACATCAGGAAAGTGGAAGGCACCAGGTTGGAGAGGTCTGTGCTTCTCCAATGCAAATTTTTCAGATCTTTGGGTGCCCCCAGAAATGCACCCACCTTCACATAACCCTTTTCCTTTGTCCAACAGTATCACTAAAGATTGTGATCCCAGACTGTTTCCAAGCATTTCTAGTCTCACAGCATCCCTACACTATTTGCCTTCCTGGCGCAATTCGATGGCACTTCAGCAGATTCTTTGGCTCTGGCTAGGATGGAGGGATTTGCTCCATGTTGTGATTTCCAGGAAGTTGAAACATATCCCCTTAACAGCTCTGTTTTGCACAGTCCCCAGCCACGGGCTGAGTAGGCAGCCTATTTGCCCAGGAATCAGCAGGAAAATTGCCCCAAGTAGCACCATGTTGTAGACCAAGTGTTGAGAGTCAATACTACTTACCATCCAAAAAATGCAGTACTGCATTACAGTACTACAAACAAAAAATAAACTACATTTGAATTTCTGTGAAAGTAATATTTCTGATCTATTTCAATTAAGGAATGATTGGACCTGCAGTTTTCCTCGTAGCAGCTGGATTTATAGGTTGCGATTATAAACTGGCTGTTGCATTTGTAACCATATCAACAACTCTAGGAGGCTTTTCCACATCTGGCTACAGCATCAACCACCTGGATATTGCACCATCGTAAGTTGTTCCCACTCTCCTGTTAACTGTTGAGTAATTTTTCCAGAAGGGGTGGGGATCATCCCAATACAGCCTGCAAGGGTGAATTGAATTTCATAAAGCAAGAGTTACAAGAGCACTTCAGAATCAGTCATGATAGTTTATGGTTGCAGTATACAAAATTCCATTAGTATAAATCTTTGTATGTTGTTGATACTGAAGAGATCTTTGTTTTGTTGCTTTCTCTGAAATGAGGCACATACTTGTTGCCATTATGTGCCTTCAAGTTGACTCTGAGTTATGACAACCCTATCCCAGAGTATTTGGTTGGTGGTTGTCATTATTTTCCTCTTAGGCTAAGAGAATGCCCAAGGTCACACCTGTGGTTTGCATGGCTGAGTAGAGATTGGAACTCTGGCCTCCTGGAATCATAGTCCAGCATTTGAACGACTATGCCACACTGGCCCTCACTGCCATCATCTTCTTGCCACCTCCATTTGTACAGTTGTCAAGAACCGCCTTGCCTGGGAAATGTATTAGAGAAGTGAACTGAAACAGCACAGAGAAATAAGTTGAGAGTAAGAGATGTTTGCCATCTTACAAACACTTAGCCAAGTTAAGAGAGAAACAGTGCTAGCACTGGGTTTGAGAGGCCCTCAAATCTTTGGTGCCCCTCTCATTATGGGCTTCTACCTCCTCACTACAATTGCCACCAGCTGTTTACCCTACTCCTCACCACTGCTGCCCCCCACTCACTTCTGGGACGTGGGGAAGCCCCTGGCCAAGCAGATGTAAGCAGCTACTGCACCTTTTCCCCCAAACTGGTCAGATGTTCATCCCTGGTAGCCCAGAAAGAGGCAAGTGAGGAGGAATAGGAGACAGGAGCAATTAGGGACGATACATGGACTTCAGCAGGTGTTTTGTCCTGTCAGCTCCTTGGCACTGGCCCAGGAAGGAGTGGGCTAATGCCTCTCAAGAGTCCCTTCCATGGGAGTCTCAAATGATACTCAGGATCACACTCCTGTAGGATGGCTACCTGCTGTGTGTACTTGAGATTAAGGAGACAATTTTCTGCATCTGGAGTGGGAATTGTGAGGCCCTCCAGAAGTTGTGGAACTGAAACTCCCAGAATTCGTTGCCATTGGCTATGGGGTCATTCGGGTTGCTGGAAGCTGCAGACCAACAATATATGGAGGGCTGCACAATTCCCGTCCCTGAAGTTCCATTTATTCATTGAGTATGTTCTCACTGGGACTTACAATAGGATTCAGGCCAGGATTTCCACCACAAAACCACCTCCCTCCAAAGCAGTGCCTCAGCTGCTCAGGTCCCTTTCCGATTACCATCAGTCTTCTTCCCCCAATTTGCCTGTCACACTGTCTTGCAGTGCTTCACTGTATTCTGTTTAAACCTGCTTCTGAGCTATTTGTCACCAGGTTCCAGCATCAAGAGTGGCCCCTTGAGAGTGGCATCCTCAGTAGGGACAGAGGACAGGGCAAATCCCCAGTATTGTCTCCTGTTCCTTTTTCCAAGGAAGTTAAGATCAATCCAGTAGCTATTTCTCAGAGTAGCCATATTCATCCTGGGTTTATGCATCCACTTGTGTGATAATTGGAGTAGTTACTCACTCCCACAGGTCCCAGTGGAAATGGTATCTGTCTGTACCTACAAGCAGGTGCTGGTTGTTGGGTTATCCATCTTTTCCTCTCCTCTCTTGTTGCACATGCATGTGATGTCCATTCCTTTCCCTTCAACTCGTGCTCCACCTGCTCTTGTTTTGCTTTCTTGCTTTCTCTTCTGTTCTGATTCTGTTCCACTTTCTGAGGAAACTAGCTGGGTTTTCAGCAAAATCTGTATCTTAATTTAATAATGTTTTTCTCCCCAATAATTGCAAGTTTCTCCTGAAGACAATGCCCATGCCAAAACTGGGAGTTACAAATTTAAATTATAAATGAGCTTCTCCGCTTGCTTTGGGGGATTTCTTCCTCTTCACAGGTTAACTGCTTCAATGATGCTAATTACTGGCTTCTCTAGGTGTATTATCTCACAGGTTCCACATCTTGCATTTGAGCAGAAACCTTGCTTTACTGTATGTCTGCATTTTCCTCAATCGTTGATTTGTATTAATTCAGCCCCTTTGCTGTGACACTGAATAACATGTTGAACAGCTTTATGAGTTGTTATACTTTCCAGCCTTGTCACTTGTACAGCATGATCTGTAAATGTTAGTTAAAAGTTAAGACCCATTGTATTTGATGGGGCTGATCCTCTCCTGTGTAAACATGGGAGTGTCACCTTAGATTGCAGCTAAGTCTGGTACACACACATCTGGAAATAAACTGCACTGAATTTAGTGGGACTTACTTCTGAGCAAGCAGGTATTTAGGATTGTACTCTTCATCCACTCTTGCTATTTTTCTGATTGTTGTCCCCTTCCCTCCTCACACTGGTCATGCTGTAGTTTTCATTGGAACTTGTTTGTTAAGTGTACATCTGGAGACTGACTTGTACAGGTTAGCACTAAGTTAGAAAGGGTCAGGAAATGCTCCTGTGGAGCCCAAATAAACTATGTGCCTGATTTCTCAACGAGCACATCAATGCCACTGCAGTACTTAAATGTCCCAGGGAGGAAATGTGCTACACCACTAAAGGATTTATGGAATCTCATTACATGCATATCTGTCCTGTGAGGCTTTTTACTCCTTGGCACTTATCTCCACAGAGCTATTCATTTTTAAGCACTTCTGAGTTCCCAAGAGACATGTAAGTGCCAAGTTCCTTAAGAACATCTAATTCATATGCTGACATTAATTTAAAACAAAAGTAGTATTGCCTGGTTGTCACCTCCCGATCATGGTTTAGGCCATCCTCTAGCATTCACAACCATTTCTGGGCAAAAGTCTGTGTGCATTATAAATCTATCCAGCTTTGTCTCTGTTTTTAAAAAAATAAAAATAAAACAAGGATGTTGAAGTTCCTCATGAGTCTAATACAACAGAACAGTGAACTTCTAATCCTGATGCTGTACTCCTTGTACTGAACCTCCCCAAACTCTGCTAACACTCAGGCCAGTATGTACCTGCACATGCTTCCTTCCAACAGCACACACACACACAAATAAGGAAGGAGGGGTTGCTGGAAGAATGATAGTTCTGCAGTGATTCTCTTGCAGATGATGTTAAGTTGGTCATATATACAGTAGACATAAACTGATTTCAGGACTGACCTACTGAGAGCATTCTGGCATGGACAATACAAAGCTGAACATTTCTCCTTTACTGAGTGCAAGGAGAAACAGCTGCTTCTGCTACCATTTAGGCCTGGTTTGTGGTATCTTTGGATTTAATTATTTTATAGATTGTGCTGGGTTAGCTTTTTTAATGTTTGAACTGCTTTCAAAATTAATGCAAAATCTTTTTTTCCCCCTCAGTCACCTTATATACATACATGCAGATACATACACATACACACACACACACACCAGTCAGAAAGTTGCAATTTCTCCCATTTCTGTGCCCCAGCCTATATGCTCCTTCATAAGATGTGTGGACAAATGGAGTTGGAGGGGAGCCACTTACCTCACAGTCAGAATCCCTGGTCTAGAGCTTAAGGATAGCAGCAGCTTCATGCCTTAGATTTTATTTCCCTTGCACATTCTTCACTGGGAAGCTTGCACATGTGAGAAGCTCTTCTAATCCCTTCCAGACAAGTGGATGAATCATGTGTGAAATTCTTCCAGTGTCAGTTTCACTATGTCAGGAAGACTTTGGTGCCAAAACAGTTGGGCTAGGGTTGAGAGTCTCTCTCCTTTCTCAGCCGTGTCGACTTTTATATATAGCAGGCCTGTGTGTTGGGGATCTGTGGCTGAAATCCAGTTGTTAGTCAGCTAGAGTAAACCCACTGAATCAATCAGAACCTGGCAAGTCAGTGTTCACCTGATTCAGTTAGTCTACTAGGACTGCTAGTTGGATTTAGGCCCACAAATTTTGGAGGCAGGGCTGAAAATATTTTTCCCTCAGTGGTCAGAAGAAGGTATCGCGGTCTCAGTAACAATTTTTTTTTCTTGTTTTCTTAGATATGCTGGCATCCTTCTAGGAATCACTAATTCTTTTGCTACTATCCCAGGAATGGTGGGGCCCCTTGTTGCTAAGAGCCTGACTCATAGTGTAAGTCATTCATGGTCATTAAAAGAAAAATTCGAAAGAGTTGCCATGTGCATTATTTGTTAGAGATTGTTATTTTTTTATAAAAAAAAATAAAATTTAATTATCTTTCATGAAATTAATTGATATAAAACTGTGAAATATTTTCAGTCATATGTCCTGCAACAGGGAAGATGTGCTTTTGTTTTAAGACTCACTGTACTGAGCTCAATTTTTATTTTAAAGCAACAACCAAAAAATGCTCTGGTTACATTACTTTAAGAGCTTTGCCATAGTAACCTTCCCAAATTTGTCAAAACAGCTGCTGAGTCCTCTTCAAATGAATCCAAAACAAAATTAGGATAACTTGTTTTTCCTCTTGCTGTAGCCTGCAGACAAGCAAATCATAAAGAGTATAGAGTTATATGAGCCAAGAGTATGAATTAAATGACCTGTGGAAGAGACCTTTGAAGAAGAAAACCTTGCTATACAAAATAGTTCTTTTTTTATTCCGATTGATTCATAGGCATCCAACCTTTTTGCTGCCGTTTTCGTCAGTATCACACTGGGCTGACACATCTTTGTGGTCCACTGAAGAAGAAAAAATGGAAGAGTCAGCTTACAGCTGCCCAAACAATTGCTTGCATGTGCTTCATACACAGAGCTCAGATTTTCACACATTCACAGCTATGCTTTCCACTGTAATTATGTATTATTTAATAGCAGGTGTTAAAATTCCGCCATTCTTAGCAACTCCACAAAACTCCTACTGTAACTCAGGAAGTAAAACTTGGAAGTTACATTTTAAAGAGGTATTACCTCATTGGAAAACCATGATTAAAACTTTCACTGAACAGTTGAGTGTAACTTAAGACATATTAAATTGTGTACCTACAATTGAGTCATGTAGCAAAGGTCACATGGCTGAGCAAAATGCATCAGTGTCTACATTGGCTTCATATGATCAAATAAATACTTTGGTTCCATTTGGACATTACATTCCTAGTTCTAGTCTGTTTGATGAATGAAAAACAACCAACACATCTGAGCACTCCCCTGCCTTGAATGTATATGTTTCTCTTTCTCAGTCCTTAATAGATTTCTGGTTTGGTATAGCTACTTATCATGATAATCCTTGCAGCTTGACATGACATTCTAACAGGTACACTGTGACTTGAACAATCCTTGCAAAGCAGGATTGTTTGAGCTCTTTGTTCACTCTCAAGCAACAGGATCAGGAGTGCAGTATCTGACTGCGGTCACTTGTATATAAATTAGCTGTCTTCACAGTATCCTTCTTTCGTTGAGTTAAATACAGATTCTACAGTCCTATAATGAGTAGGGCATGCTCAAGTCCAGTGCTAACCATGCCTAACATGGAAATCAAGACTACTTGCTAGCTCTTTATAACCAAATGGGTAAAAAATTGCATTCTACATGATGAGCACATACCAGTTTTCAGAAGAGATTGTGACTGAATTTCCTTGTACAATTGGTGAACTGAATGAATTGGCATAAATCTCTTCCTCCAATATGGTAAAATAATATTGAATTACCATTTAAGGTTTTTCCACAAAATAGTTTTAAAGGAGTATCTTTCTCTTAAAATATTCAGAATGTGCTTTATATTCCCTACAACAAATGTAAATTGTTAGAAGCTTACAACTGAAGAAGTGGCTGTATTGGTGCAAAACAATACGTGAAAATTCAACCCGGGTGTTCTTATAGGTGCTCAACCCTCCCAGATTATCTTTTAAGGTTGCCAGGCCACAATGCTGTAGTAACAGTAGAAATCCTAGACCAGTGGTTCTCAACCTGTGGGTCCCCAGATGTTTGTGGACTTCAGCTCCCAGAAGCCCCAGCCACTATGGTCAATGCTCAGGGCTTCTGGGAACTGAAGTCCATGAACATCTGGGGACCCACAGGTTGAGAACCACTGTCCTAGACAGCGTAGCCAATAGTGAGGAATGCTGGGAGTGGCAGTCCCACAATATCTGAAAGGTCATATGATTCCCATTCCTGCCATAGGTCACACAACCCTGTGCTTTTCCTGTTCATTTCCCTCCAAAAGTGCCACTGCTGTTGAACCTTATGTAGTCCTTTGCTGTAAGAGCTGTCTTTCATGTACTAAGAAGGTTGAAAAATGACATTATTTGATAAGTGTGCAAATATTCCCAATATAAACTAAATACAGCTACATAACATTGAGGAAAGGGACCTGAATGGCTTTTCCTGATGGGACTAATAGGGGTAAGGGAGAAACAGATATAGAAGGATGAAGGAAAAAGAATATCTTAATGGAAAGCATTTTGCTTTAGTTCATTCTTGAATATGGGGCAATTACATTGACTTTACTTACTGCTTCTATCTTTCTTTTCCAGAATACTGTGGGAGAGTGGCAGATTGTGTTCTACATTGCCGCTGGCATTAACTTATTTGGAGCCATTTTCTTTGCACTATTCAGCAGTGGAGAAGTACAAGACTGGGCACTTGATGGATATCACTTACATAGGAACTGAAGGGACACTAAGATTAATCACCAAGCATTACAATCATGTGACTTGGAATGCCTTTCACATGACATCTACAATGCCTACCATAACTCTTACTTGTAGGATAGAAGACATTTCACGTTTTGATATGTTGATTTATTTTTATTTTGTAATAAGTTGGGATCTAATACAGTAGTCTTATATTTTCATTTGATCTCAAATTCATGTGGGTCTGGCACATTTTAATTAAAGTGTTAACTTTTTAAAATGTTGTGTATGAACTAAATTATTGGAGAATTGTTATTAAATTGCAATAAGCAGTAGTTAAGGGGTAATCTAGAAGATGATTGTGCATAGAAAAGTATGTGTTTAGTTTATTAAAATCACCTTAACTAAGGGTTGTTAGAATTATTTCAATTTTAACTGTATTTATTTTTTGTGTCCCATTAATCAAAATAAGCACTGTAAATTAAAAGGGAGGAGGGTTCTTTTACATGCCTCTCAAGTATACATTTGTTCGTGTAGCTCTTCTATATGATTTTAACAAATTAAAAGAGCACACATTGCCAGTTTATGAAGAAAATAAGCCAAAATCCTCTATCACATGGAGTAATTCAGAGAAGAAAGAATGATAATTAGAACACAGCATCTCATTATTATTTTTCTTTCTTGCAGTCTTAAATCTCATTTTGAGAAACAAAGCACTATTATCCCTGTAGGTTAATATCAAAACTATTGTAGAAGCATACTTTGGTGAGTGACAGGTGATAAAAGATGTTCAAATGGCTTTCACTTAACCTTCTGTTTTATTCGCACTAAAATCTGGCAGGCTCTCTTCAGTGATCAGATGTGCTTATAAATGCATCCTGAGTCAGTGCTTGACTTGTTCCATTCTACTGTTCAGATAAAGCCAGGCTGTGTCACTAGACTTTGGCCATGATAATAACTGGAACATCAGTATGAGGGATCACACCTTCTTTTCAGAAGACTGCATCTTTGATGATGATGTATCACACTAGACATGGAAGAGAACTTCTGTCCACATACGTCTTAAGAGATACAGGAAAGAAAACAAGCATCTTTCAATTTAGAAAAAATTAAATTTAAGAGGAATACTTTTTTGTTCTTTTTAATTTAAAGAAAAGGACACTCTCACCCTGAGGAAAGCATCAAGCTGCTTCCTACCTACTTCATTTGTCAGAAAAGTATTTTTTCAGTTCGCTAAAACAGCTATCCACCGCAAGGATGAAGAGGCTGCGGTTCTGTACACACTGACCTCAAAATTAAGCTACTGAACACTGTGGGACTTAATTCCAAATAACAGTGCAGGGATGTATGCTGCATAATGAAATAGACCATGGCAGAGAGAAGAGTGCGTATTTTAATCCCTTCCACGCTATTTGTTGTGTGTTGATACACTGCCGGATAATTTTAAATTAATACTATGAACATAATTCCAGTTTAAAATTTGCTTTAAGGAACAACTTGGGTATACTAATTTGAATGCATAACCAAGGTTCCAAAGTTCCATGCATACAGTGAGGTGCTAGTGCACGGTGTGCTTTTAGGATTCTTCTGTGCAAGTTGTCCCCTAGTATTGCTAAGTTGACTGCAAACTTTGAAGTTATAAATAAAAATACAAAACATGTTCAAATACATAATAGAAATTCTACCATAAGGAATTTATCCTTGTATACCCTATTAGTACATAACTGGAAATCATACATCTTTATTCAAAATGAAAAAGGGCCTTAATATTTATCAGTGAGACTTGCAGCTCTTCCTCTTTTTCTGAACTGAACTAGTAAGTACAACGCTTTCTTTAGGCTTTCCCTGTACTTAGCCAAACTAATAATTCACAGGGTGTATGGGAGAAGGGTTGGGCTTTTTTGGAGGGGATCATCCAAAATACACAGCTTTTCCCTATAAGCGCCGTTTACCCTATAATAATTTGCAATGTGAAGTAGTTCCAGATGTGAAGGTATTTTAAGTGTGATCAGTTTGGCTGATTTTATGTTAAGTTCATTTTAGATGTAGCTTACAAGCATATCCTAAAGCAGAAGTTCTTATCCTGGGATCTGAAAAACGGGGGGTTCATGGAGCCCTGGTGCTGGACACCAACAGCAGCAACTGGGATACGGCAGCATGGGGAGGATGCTGAAGCTGCTCCCCCGTTTGCAAATGGGGGAACAGTTTGGGCATGTGCACACATAACCCCGCTACCTCATCCCTGACGAAAGGGACAGAGCAGCGGTTGTGTACACGCACCCAAACTATGACTGGAAACCAGGGTTTGAATTCCTATTCTGCCACGGAAACCCACTGGGTGACCTCAGGCAAGTCACATTCAGCTTCATGGAAAGGCAAAGACAACAAATCTTGCCAAGAAAACCCTCATGATAGGTTTGCCTTAGGGCCGCTGTAAGTCAGTTTTCAAAAGGTAGAAACAAGATGGCTGAAAAGAACTTCCCCTTGTCAGTGCACTTTGTTGTGTGCCTTCAAGTCACTTCTGACTTAACAGCAACCCTAAAGTGAAACTATCGCACAGATTTTTTTGCCAAGATTTGTGCTGAGGGGGTTTGCCTTTGCCTTCCTCTGAGGCTAAGAGAATGTGAGTTGCCCAAAGTCACCCAGTGAGGGGGAATTTGAATCCTAGTCTCCAGAAGCCTTTAACAAATAAATATTTGAAAATGTAAGTCTCCCTGACAACAAATTATAGTGGGTCCCCAGTAAAGAAAGGCCCACTGTTCTGAAGTATTGTTCTTCAAAAAGCGCATTGAATATTAGATTACTATCCTAAATATGCTTGCTTGGTATTAAGTTCTGAAATCAACAATTATTATCACAACTAAAAGCATTTCTCTTTAGAACATCAGGATACATCCAACCATGTTTTCATGCCTCTGACATATGACTTGTAATCTACTGTATACAGTGGTCCAATGATATCACCTAGGATTTGGCTCCAGGACCTCCTATGGATACCAAAATTTGTAGATGCTCAAGTCCCATTATGTACAATGGTGTAGTAAAATGGTATCCCTTTCATAAAATGGCAAAATTAAAGTTTCTTTTTTGGGTATATTGGATATATGGAATATTTGCAAATCACAGTTAGTTGAATCTGTGAATACAGAATCCACAGATATGGAGGGCTGACTATATGCGCGTGTATAAGTTGAAAAATGTATACCAAAAAATCAACCCAAAAAAACTTGGATCAGTCTATATAGAGATCAATGTGTCTGCCCTGGTGCTGCTTCTGGCCTTTTGTAATGCCTGCTTGCAAAAATGGTGGTGGTGGCTCTTTGGTGCTTCCCTGCTGCAATGGAGAGAGCAGAGGAGGACAGTGTTTTTTTTAAGCTCTCACCAGACCTTAGTCCAGTGGTTCTCAACCAGTGGGTCCCCAGATGTTTGTGGACTTCAGCTCCCAGAAGCCCTGAGCATTGACCATAGTGGCTGGGGCTTCTGGGAGCTGAAGTCCACAAACATCTGGGGACCCACAGGCTGAGAACCACTGCCTTAGTCTGTCTTGGGAGAAACTGGGGGAGAAAAGCCTAAGCCCTTCTAGTCTCTCTGGCAAGGCTAGAGTTCTTTGGTGCTTCCCCACAAAGGCAGGGAGAATGGAGGGAGTTGGGGCTCCCTTTTTGGTTCTCCATAGGCAGATTAAGCTCTCACCTTGAGAACTTTGTCCACCCATGGAGAACCTAAGAGAAGCCTCAAGTCCCTCTACTCTCGCCGGCAGTTTTTTACAATGCCTTGGTGGGAAAATGGCAGCAGCTGGGGCAGATGGCCCTCAAGGCAGCACTGCTACTTTTGCCTCCTCGGAATTGATCCAAAGAGACTCATGGTGAGCCCCAAACTTTTACCCTCAATTTATCCATGGGTTGTATCAAAATCCATAATTTTGACCCCAAATCTGTCCTTGACTTATACATGAGGTCAACTTATACACAAGTAGGTACAGGAATCTTAGAACACAGATGGAGGAATGCCTGTTTTAAAGAAGTACCATAAGTATGTTTGTACAAGCAAATTACAATTCACCAGTGTACAGTTTAGCTTATAAATAATGTTCATAACCTTGTATATTTTGTATATGTATTTGTCTGTTTGCTTTATCTTGCATTGGTGTTTTTTTTTTAATTTCTATCTGGATAATTTGTTTCACAGTTGCATATATTTATGTAAATATTTATGTTTACACTACCTTTTCCTTGTTCTGTGTGTGCTTGCACACATGTGTGTGTATCGGATTATATACATTTGGCAGGATTGGTTGTTTCTTGTTCTTGTTTTAGTTGTAAAGTGCCATATATGATGATGGTGCTGTACAAATAAATGATATTGGCCAGAATCCTCCATGGCAGTTTTGAATGCATAATCTAGAGCTAGGTACTCATGAAGATTATGTATTCACAATCCCCACATAAGATCCCTGGGCGTATGTGTATTTAGTCATCTCTCCACATTCGCTAGGGTTAGGGGCACAGGACCCCTGTGAAAGTGGAACAACTGTGAATAACTCTAGGCCCTCCCAAACCATATTTAACACACAAAAAATATGATCAGCATATTCAACTCACCGTGAATTCCTTTGCGGCATCAGGGTTTCTTCACAAGGCAGAAGTGGACGGCTGGTGGGGCTTACTTCCACCTCCACTGCTGCCCCACACCATTTTTAATAGGGACTTAAAAGCCTTGTTTGCAGTTTCTCAGTCTCATGAGGCTTGCAGTCCCTATGAAAAATGGCATAGGGAGGCAGCAGAGGTGACAACAAAAAATCCGTGAATAATCAAATCTGAAACAGTGAAACTCGCAAATGTGGAAGGCTGACTGTATGCCTTCAAGTCACCTGTCAACTTAATGGCAACCCTGTGAATTTCATAGAGTTTTTTAAGCAAGGAATACTCAGAGGTGATGTTGCCAGTTCCATCCTGTGAAAAATAGCCTACAGCCCTGGCGTTTGTTGGCATTCTTCCATCCAAGTACTAGCCAGGGCTGAGCCTGCTTAGCTTCCAAAATCAGACAGGATCTTGTGCCTTTAGGTCATTTAGGCCCTGCAAAGGATCCCTACTTAGGCCCTGGTTAATTAGTGACCGTGAAAGTCCCCCAATCCATATTTTCCAGGCAGTAGCCGCTGCAGTTGACAGGGGTCTGTTCACCTATTGATTGGGAAGCAGCTGACTGATGTTTACTCTCTCTCTCTCTCTCTCTCTCTCCCCCCCCTCACACACACACACACACACACATCATGCAAGCAATCTCTGGCACAAGGGGAAATTGGGACAGGGACCCTGCCTCTGCCTGTCACTCTGGAGATCGTTCATGGGTGAGGTTGGGGGGGAGAAAACCATCAGTCAGCTGCTTCCTGAGCAACAGGGGAATAGACCAGGTAAGTGGGGAACTGGAGGGTCAGGCCAGCATTCACTGCATAGCACCATAATGACTGTGCTTATGCATTCCTATCTCTCATGCAGGATTCTGGCTGATGATGATATCCCATGTCCATGCAGCCTATGGTGCAAGGTGATTGGGCACTCTAAGTGACGCAGCATGCCTCATCCAATTTGCAAGTCCTTGGTTGTTCCTACAGGGTGCAACTGCAAACCTCTGCCCCTTTGAAACCACTTTCTCGTGGCTAGATGAGCATTATATTGCGAGTATAAGATGCACACAGCTGTTTCCCTTCCAGCTTCACAAATTGAATAATCACTGCTAGGCTCTCCGACTGTTTGTAGTAGGTATATTCTTCCACTTGTTTAAGTGTGTTATTTGCTGGGTTCAGCAGTTTTCCTGCCAACCACTTTCGCCATTTCTTACATCCGGGCCATTCTTAAGGAACATTAAATACTGCCTATGTTTTCACTTTCCTGGAGGAAAAAAAAATATGCATTTTAAAACAAACGTAAATATTTCACAAAAAGAAAAGCGCTACACGCTTTGGGTGTAGTGATATTTTAAATCTGAGAGCCTCCACTTGTTTGTGCATCATGTTGAAGAGTTTCAAAGCAGGGCCAGGGGATGATTTTGACGCAGAAAATTAAATCTAGATTTTTCATACAGGAAAGGGTGTTGATTCACAGGCCCAGTTATTCTCGGCAGGGCAATTTTTGCTGAGTCATGATGTAGCACAACTACATAGCTGTCAGTTGTTTTGTCTCATACACCATGGAAGAAAGTTACTCTGGTTAGCACTTCTGTTCCGGGCAGAGGAAAGAGACAAAGAGGAGGATTTAAAATGACTAACCACACAAAGCTGAGTTCATTCATGCCTCTGGAACAATCGAGAGAGTGCAATATCCGGGCTGCACACTAAAGGAAGGCTTGCAATACACTACCAGCTCCTTTCCCTGGCCTCAGGATGGGTGTCCTATCTTACAGGAAAAGATCAGTGGCAGTCAAACAATTTTCAGAGTGTCCTGGCAAAGATGGAAGACGTCAGCTGGAAACAATTTCACTGAAATTACCAAGTTGGAAAGCACTAATACAACCAGAGAGGCTCTGATTAAAAATCAAGCCTCAGTTTATTTCAATTGCTGATTAGAGTTTATGACTTTCTTGGTTTGCAGTATTTATGAACTCCTTTTCCCCTCAGAAATGTTCTGATAGTAGCAATAATAAATAAATATAATAGTACTAATTTTAAAAAAAATAGGCATTGAACTACAGTGGCCATCTGCCAATGATAATGGATCTCCTATCTCTTTTAGAGGGACAGGTAGGCATGGAAATTCTGGCAGATGTAACATTTCATGCAATAAGTGATACCTAGTTATACTTCATCCTGCTGTCAAAGTATTAAAAGTAGTGTAGTAAAGGCTTTTGTCTTTCTTTATATCTGGTTGCCAACTGCTTGATATCAGAACATGTCTTTGTATTTGTACAGATAAATCTAGAAACCCCTCCCTTGAGGTGTTCTCATTCGTAAAAGTACCTAAATATTTGACTATAGAACAGTTTCCAAAATTTTGTATTTTTTAATGTTCTTATTTTGCTAATTGAGGACCAGCATGGTGTAGTAGTTTGGGTGTTAGACTAGGACTCTGGAGACCAGGATTCAAATCCCCACTCAGCCAGGGAAACCCACTTTGGGCAGGTCACACTCTCTCAGCCTCAGGGGAAAGCAATGGCAAACCTCAGCTGAATAAAACTTGTGATAGGTTCACCATGAAATGAAGGCAGACAACAACAATAATAATCTATTATTATTATTATTATTATCATCATCATCTCATCATCATGCTAACTTCTTTTCTCCATGGAAAGTAGAGGTAGACCAAGGCTAGAGAATATTTGGTCCTCCAGATGTTTTAGATTACAACCTACATAGCCCCTTGAAAATGGCCGTGCTGGCTAGGGGTGATGGGAGTTGTAGGCCAAAGATTTCCCATTTCTGTCAGAGAGGCATTTCAAGATACTGTTCCATCTCTGGTAGTTGTCCTAGTTTCAAACCATCTTCCACTGAAATTAAAGCAAAAGTGGTTCAAAATGAAGATAACTATTAGTTCAGATAAGTGTATTTGAAGACAAGTGGTTTAAATTAGTACTAAAGTGGCACAGAGAAAGCTGGGATGAAAAAGGACTCGCCTCCATAGGCAAAAAGAACTGATGTAAGCGTGCAAACCCTGGCTAATTAATGGAACTTGTTCTTAATTTGGAAGCACTGAAAGAGTGAGTCATCAGATAAAGGACGTCAAAAGGCAGAGGTTTCCTGTATTAGCACCTCTTCTGAAGAACCCCATTGGAGACGATGGAAGGCCCTCATTCCCATTCCATCCTTGAAAAACAGGCAGACAGGACAAGTTTTTAACATCAAGTCTCTGCCCTGTACCTCCTTCCCCTTTCCATTCTGACAAGGGAAACTAATGATCTTGAAATCTTATACATATTTTATGCCTTTTTGGTAGCCAAAGAAAGGCATTACCCTATGCCTACAGCCTATGGAATCCTGGGAATTGTAGTTTGAGTACTTAGAATTCTCTGTTAGAGAGTTCTTGTCTACTCCCTTGAGCTACAGTTTCAAAGGTACCTTGAGAAAAGAATAGTTAAGAATTACATCCAGATAACTAGAGAAAATAGTTCATAGGACAGTGGACTAGAGCTTTCTAGCAGAGAATTCTAAGTGCCTCACAAACTGCAGATCTCAGGATTCCAGAGGATAGAATAATGACAGTCAAAGTAGCATCAAACTGCTATAATTCTACAGTGTGGGTACACTGTCAGGCAATTTCCACACTACACTGTTATAGTGCTATTATTCTACTTTCAACATCCTGTAGAATTCTGGGGTTTATAGTTTACTGAAGCCAAAGGGCTCTCTGGCTGAGAATTTCTAAATGTCCCTCCCTAAACTGCAAAGCCCAGGATTCTATAGGAGGTTGAAAGTGGAATAATAGCACTATAACAGTGTAGTGTGGAAATGGCATACATGTATTCCTTGTGAGACACAAATAATTTGAATTACAAGGATCTTTCTACATGACTAGGGGGAGGTTATACCTTGATTACACTTCATTCTTACTGCAGTGCCCCAGGCAAGCCCCATGCTGTGCCAATAACATAACATCTTCTATGTAACCTGGGGGAGAGGGAGTAATAGCTTTGTTTTGAATTATATAAGTAGTGTCGATGATGATGTTTTACTATGTGTGAAACATTAATCTTGGCAGTGCTTATAGCAGCTCTGTAGAGCACGCAAGCACTATTTGTGTTTTAGAGACAAGAGGGCCAATAGTAGGTGATCTGTGAAATGTGCAACTGAATTGTCATTTGAAGCCAGGCATTCACAATACATTACTGATGCATTGTGATGTAAAAATGATTTCAAAACAATGAGTGTATTTTTAGAATGTGTAGGCTATTTCCTGTATAACAGATGTGCAGTCTTGCTCATCCTCAGTAGTGCTCACTCAGACCACAGGGCATGGAATTATGAGCAGTAAAATCAAGCAGAATCACAAAAATCAGCTCAGATAATGGGGGTTCTGCTGTACCTGTACTAAAGGCGAGCAATGGAAATCTCCCTGTACAAACTTAAACATGCAAAGCTCCCATAGATACACATCAGGGGCAAGAATCCTGTGGCCCACCATATGTTGTTAGGCGGCAACTTCTAACATTTCTCATGGGTTAGGCTAGGGCTTGTGGAAGTTGCCATCCAACAAAAAATCTGGAGGGCCACATAATTCTCACCCCCGACAATCAGCAGCTGATTCAATAGATCTACTCTAATTGGAATTAGCAACTGAACTGAGGCTGGGAAATGTTAGATAATATACAAAACTAATTAATACTAATATATACTAATCCAGAGGGTCTTTTCATGCAGCAAGAATCTTTGTCCATACAGAGATTCACACTCAGGATCAAACAAACAAACAAAGTAGCTTGCAAACTTTTTTGTTGACTTCTGTCTAATTAGGCTGAAAACCCAAAATTTCCCATGTATTTCTAAAATTAATCTCCAACTGTGTCCTGCTTGCTTCTTCAACTCTGTGTTGCTTTTCAAGTAAATACCCACATGTACATTACATTATGGTGTTATATTGACTGGGTTGTTCTTCTGGATTGGTGAGATCTGCTTGTCTCCTTCCTAGGCAGGTGTATTTTAAAGTCAACCAAGCAAAGATCTTGTCATATTAGATTTGCATTATAGCCTGAGTGTGACATCTTTTTATAGACCATAGGAAACCCTGCATGCCCAAACAAGAGGTAGGCAACATAGCTACATTTAGATTCGTACATATACTTGCACACAAAAGGACAATGGCTAGTAGAGATGCAAGAAAAACATCCATGATTGCATACATGCAAAACCAGTCCTGAGATCTAGGCATCAGCCTCTTGTCTGTATATACCTTATGTTTTATGTTTTAAAGTGAAGCGGTACAAATTAACTGGGAATCAAAGTAACAACAAAGAATGAACCTGGATATTTTGTAGGTATTTATTTGATAGATCAAGGGAGGGATAATAAGTTTCCTCAGATGTTTGTGACTGCAAGTGATTGCAATTTCCGATCCTTGGTCATAATGGCTGGAGCTGATAAGAGTGGTATACAAACAATATCTGGAAAGATACAGTTCCTCCTTCCTTTAGACCAGAAGTGGAAGAACCTGTGGGCCTACAGACTAGAACACCCTTCATTAATTACCACTGACCATGCTGGGTAGAGCTGATGCAAGCCTGAGTTGCACAGCATCTTGGAGCCAAAGTTTCCCAACCCCTTCTATAGATTAACAATCAAATAACTATTATGTAAGGAGTTAATCATAGTGAAGTTCTCATATTGTGACTGTTGGTTCAGTTGCCAAGCAGTCTTGATTTTGGAAGCTTCATAATTCAAATAAATATCTTATCTATAAATATTTGAATTATGAAGCTTCCAAAATCAGGAGAGCTGATGTGATTTAATGGTTAAAGTGTTGGACTGTGATTTGAGAAAACCAGATTGTAGTTTCCATTCAACCATGAAACTCACTGAGCGACCTTAGACCAGTTACTCCATCTCAACCTTATCTACTTCACTGAGTTATTGTATTGATAAAGCAGATTGCAGCGTGAGGAAATCCATGTATTCCACCTTCAATTCCTTGGTGAGAACACAAGAATTAATTCATTGTAGAATAAATAACTTATAATGTCTAACAATAATTAGACATTATAATTTGATATTATATAATTATATACCCGCTCACATTGAGCAAGCAACTGAATTGTTAATAAATTAGCTTGACGGTATATAAGAAAAATAAGAATCATAATGAAATAGGGCCAGCGTGTATGATGTAAAGGAAAAAGTATAAGGATAGTGCTGTATACATATGTTGAGATACGTTGTTGTTGTTGCGTGCCTTCTAGTTATTTCTGGCTTATGGTGATCCTAAGGCAAACCCATCACAAGGTTTTCTTGGTAAGATTTGTTCAGAGTGGGGCTTGCCTTTGCCCTCCTTTGAGGCTGAGAGAATGTGACTTGCCTAAGGTCCATTTCCAGGGCCATATGGCGATTAAAATCCTTGTCTCTGGAGTCATAGTCCAACACACACACACACACACACAAGCAATCAACAAGCAGAATTGAAAAATATAAGCCAAACATTTTGTCCTTCTCCTCCTTCAGCAAATAAAAATGAAACAAACACAATACATACATGAATACACAAGTGTGTGTGTGCATGCGTAAGAGAGAAAACAAAAGGAGAACGCCTCTGGATCAGACCATTGGACTGTCTTGTCTAGAATTCTGTTCTCACAACAGCCAACAAGTTGCCTATGCAGAAGCTGCCAGCAGGTCATGAGGATAATAGCAGCCTCCCACTCGTATGTAGGTAATTGATATGCTTTGATTTGACTTTGCAGATTTATCATGTTGAGAAATGGGTAATGGATAAAACACATCATATATCAGTGGAGGCAAACCCTACTTTTAATTGTAAGTTACAAATTACAAGCAAGGCATTGTCTTGGATTTTTAGCACTTTGATTATTAAAAAAAAATGGTGAATTCAAACATTTTATTTTCAAAAGGTTTATGTAAATATTCAGCAACAGAGTTTTGTGGTGCCTTAAAGAATAACAAGTTTTGTTTGTTTTGTTGACTCCAGCCTACTTTATCAGATCACACGCATGCAGCCCATGAAACCTTATGCTAAATAATGCATTGGCCATTAAGGTCATGCAAGACTCTTTGTTGTTTTTATTGCAACAAACCAACATGTCCACATTTCCCTCAAAATTCATAAACTATCTTTTAAAAGATGCATTAAAAAGGCCAAACTACTTCACTCAATCCAATATGTGTGTGTATATGTGCCTTCAAGTTACCTGCCAACTTATGGCAACCCTGTGAATTTCATTGGATTTTCTTAGGCAACAAATACTCAGAAGTGGTTTTGCCAGTGCCGTACCCAGTGTATATCTTCTCCAGTTATCAAAGCAGAACCCTTTATTACAAATGTGGCCAATCTGCATCCCTCATCCAGATTTCATGCAGTTGGGAGGACAGAAGGAAGAGAAAGAAGACAGGAACAATGGGGGGTGGGTGGAGACAAATGGGATGGAGTGGAGAGGTGGAAAGCCCTCTGCAAGTAAGCAGTAAAGGATTCTTGCATGGAGCTGAAGCAGAGGAGTGGGTGCATGATTTGGAAAAGTCTGTCACACAGCCCTCCACACAACCAGTTTTGGACTACAATTCCCACCTGCCGCAGTTAGTGATGATGGGGAGTTTTCTCAAACATCTGGATGGCACCATAGGCCTGTTATAACACATCTCAGTTCTGACTGTTTTGGCAATGATACTGGTTAAATTGAGAGTTCTGATTCTACCCACTAGGGGGTATCTATTCAAAAATTTGCCAGGCAGTAATATCAGGTGCTGTATTCCTTGCTCAAGAAATTCATGGGGTTACCACTAGTCAACAGGTGACGTGAAGGCACACTCACACATAATTCTAGATGGCTCTTCCCGAACCTTAGTAATTAATAAGCTTGGTGAAAAATTAAAACCAAATGTGACTGAGTGTTTTAAAGAATCTGTTCATAGGCCACACATGTAGGGAATCAGGATAGCAAATACAGCTTTCTTTTTCATTGCTATCACATCTGCATAACATTATCCTTTGAAGCTGTTTTTGGAAGATAGTTATGGCCTGTCATACTGAAAAAAGGAATCTATAGGAGTTGCAAATAATAATACAGTCACCCTCCAAATTTGCAGGTTTCACTTGAAAGTTTTTGATTGCAGTCCTCCCTCCACATTTGTGGGTTTGGCCTTTGCAAATTTAATTATTTGTAAGTATATGTGCCTTCCCCTATGTTCTCTTCCTCCTAGTCCCTTGTGTTTTGCCAAGCATGGAGGAGGAAGGCAAATTTATTCAGGAAAAAGGCAAGGGAAATAGGGGGAAGGCATAGGTGTGTGGTCTCCCCTCTGGAGTTTCCCATTCGCACGCATTTGGTCCTTACAGGAGAACACAGCCTGAGGCACAGCACAAAGGAATGGGGGAAGGTTTGTGCATTCCCCTCCAGGACCTTCCCCTCCCATTCCCATACATCTCGCCCCAGCATGGAGAACATATGCTGAGGCAAAATGCAAAGGAATGGGGAGGAGGCCTGGAAGGGGAAGGGAGGGAGTATTTTTGTGGTTTTTCCACTTTCGTGAGGGTTCTGCACCTCGATCTCTCACAAAAGTGGAGGGGCCATTATCTTTACAAGTTTTACCAACCCCCACTCAAGTGCTTCTTTTCTCAGCAGTTCCGATCACACACTGCAGCCCTTTAAAAACCTGCCTCTGATCTGTTCCTGATCCATCAGCTGCTGCCTCGTCAGCTAAGGAGGGATCGCAACCCTGATTTTTCAGAACCATATACCTCCTCCCAATGCCCCCACACACCCCACGGAAGGAGATGGGCAAGAGGGAGGAAGTATAGGGCCACCATGTCGATCCACTTCTTTTCCCTTCCCTTTCCTTTCCCTAGCCTGGTTTGGACACTGGGTGCCCACTCCCTCCACCACGCCTTGGCCCCCTTCCCACAGACACACACATTTTGATATTTGCAGTTTTTCCACATTTTTGGGGGACCTGTGCCCCTAACCCTAGAGAATGTGGAGGGATAACTGTAGTGTGCTTGAGTCATTTTGCAGCACTAGTAAAGCCATCTGTAGCTAGGAGCAAGTTCTTGTGGTGGTAGTCACAGAAGTATAGTACGACCTCCACCCTGTACTTTAGTTAGCTGTGTGCCATGTAGGAAACCTTATGGTCACAGGAAATTGTTACCTGTCTGCTAAGTCTTGGTAAGTTTTATTACGCTCTTCAATTTAAAGCATATGATTAAATTCTGATATAATTAGCTTCTCCTCCTAGGGTCTGTGTATGCAGCTAGACTACAATCTCCAGAATATCTGATCATTGGCCATTCTTGTCTGCTGGGGCTTCTGGGAATTGAAATCCAACCACTTCTGTGGATCTGACTTTGGGAACCACTGAACTGATGAGCAGTCAGGTAGAGCTTTAAAGTTCAAAAGTAACCTTTCCAAACTCAGTCTCTTAGACTTCAACTGCCATCAGTCACAATCAAAAATTCCCCTGATTTCAGGGGCCTGAAAATTTCACTCATCTGATTAGAGGCCCAGTATCTCTAAAGACTAAATAAAATAAAATAGAAATTCAGCTAGTGAACTTTTTTTCAGACTAGAGATGAGAAGATGAGAAAAAAAAATCACCTATTAACTTTCTGCACATGAAACAGCTGTTAAAGTCACAACACCCCTACGTGTCAATATACAGAATATATAGAATTATATCATTCTCTGAAACATTCACAGCTGACATTTCAGCTCGGTAGGCAATGACATGTTTGCATACCATAGTTAATATGAATGCCCAGAAGGCTGACTCATATGAGAACATGAGCCAAGAGGGCCAAAGTCTACTTTAGCAACCTTTGAGAGGTCATTTTTAACTTTTCAAAACACCAAGGGGGAAAAAAATCACTATTCCTGATGAAGTGAAATGAAATGCAAGTTCAGGCAGGTGCTACGATAGTTTCAAAGGCCTCTAGTACTATGCTCATTAAGACCTTTTTGGATTACAGCATCCAGAATCTTCCAACCAGCCTGACCGCTGAAGCAAATGAGATCATAAAAGTATGTCTGGAATTTATCATATTAAACCGTAGGTGAGGATTTACTGTTCCTCAATATTTTTTTAAAAAATCCCTTTACATGGGGAAAATAATCTTAGTAAGAGGGAAGACTGAAAAAGATTGTTCTCCCTGAAAAATTTCAAAAGGATGAGGGAAGCATTTCTTCTTATGATCTGCCCTGTCTATCTATGGTTGTCAGACTGAAAACAGGAAAGGGCTCCTTTTCCTTTAATGGTGTGTAGAAAAGAGAATTTCAGCACATATCACTTGTTATCTGATTGAGTGATAAGCAACACTCTTCTGTTCAACTGTTCAAGGTAGAGGAGCCAACTCCAGTATTCAGTCTGGCAGCTCTACTCCTCTAAAGCAGTATAGGGCTGTATTACTACCTTATCTTTTTTCCTCACAGCTGTCTAAATTAAAATTCATTTCTTCTCAGCTTTACATTTGTAGCCACATCTTTGTTTAACTAAACATAGTAAACTTTGTTCCAAATCGTTTTTTAATTTTTAATTGTTAGGAAAGATATTCCAATTTGTCAAACACAGGCCATTTCTGCACTAGACTGTTATAGCGCTATTATTCCACTTTCAACATCCTATGGAATCCCGGGGTTTGCAGTTTTGGGAGGAGCTGGGTGCAAAGTGAAATGTTGAAACTGGAATAATAAAATGTTGAAAGTGGAATAATAGTGCTAAAACAGTCTAGTGCAGAAATGGCTATAGTAAATTTAGTAAATTGGAGTATCTTTTCTAACCATTTGAAATCAAAAGCCACAAAATTATTTGGAACATTGGAACATTTCCACAATTGGCAGCTAACTATATTCCAATAAGTGTTCTTGTCTCAACTAATCAGTATCTTTCAACTGAAGAATAATAGCTGTAGTCCTCTGCACAGTAATTTCAACTCAGTGGGACAGGCTTAGTGTGAACAAACACATATAGGACCAGATTGTTTGTGCAAGCCTATGTATGTCAACTCGGAAACGCGTCCAACTTATTTATTGGAATTTACTCTCAGGCAGCTGAACATAGGATTAAAGCCTGTAAAACTGCCATTTATGTGCACCTATTTGAGAGTAAATCCCATGGAATTGTAGTTTACTTCTGAGTAAATCTTTGGAGTGGCTGGGATTTTTGCATTAACTCTGGGCAGTAAATGTAAGGCTATTACCAAGAGCAGAGTCATTTTGACACACAAACAAGAGGACAAGTGTTACTGAGAAAGCCAGTAATAAAAAAAGTTATTCTAGCCTCAGGACTGAGTTGTCAACTGATCAGAAAAATTACCTGACTCAGCTCTTGTGCTTTCATTAGAATGATCTGTAAAATCAGCAAATGAAGTCTTTTACACTTACATCAGCAATATTACCTATACATGTCTTCACAGCAGGCTGTTGTTTTTTTAAGTGTTGGAATTGTATATTGAAGTTAGAAGGAACTGACTGGTCAAAAGAAAGATAAGTATGATAGCTGTCATCTAATATCCAAAACAAGGCTATTCGGTCACTGTGAATTAAGCCCCATGATGCAAACAGCAGGCTGTTTGTTGAAGTTATAGAATCACAGGGCAGTAAATGGGGGAAAACCCCAAATGTGGAGATCGCTCTAGTTTCCTTCCCTTTTCTTCCTCTCACAGAAAAGCCCTTCTGTGTTCAAATTAGGTTTTTACTCTCAGGTAAATGTCATCTTGATCATCAAACTTGTACAGGATCAGTGATGAGGCAGAAAGGGGAAGTGGGAGAACACAGTTCTGTGTACTTGTTTCAGAGCAGGAATAATGACCTCATTTGCTTGAGGAGCCTTTCATACTACATAGTGATAGTGTTACAATTCCACTTTAATTACAGTGGTTGCCTCCTATGGAATCCTGGGATTTGCAGTTTAGGGAGGGGCATTTAGGATTCACAGCGAGAAAGCACCTCTGGTGCCTCACTACAAATCCAGGTTTCCACAATGTGCAACCACGGCAGTTACAGTGGAATTGTAGTGTTATAATTGCATAATGTGAAAGGGCCCCGAATGCTAGAATAACTGAAGAATCTTTCATGTTCTGCCAAGTGAAAGGGGTTATGGTGAGGCTTCCAAGTTTTCCTATTGTTTGTGGCAAGGAGAAAGGCAGAGTTTTGCAGTTATTTCCTTTTCTCTACGAGAGCAGAAAATGGTGACATTTTTTTTTTGCAAGATTTTGCATTTCTAGTTAAAAGCTAACAATTGAATTTCACCTGGATTTTGCTAATCCATGTTTTACAAGCTGCACTTAGGCAGGTAACCAGCACTGAGTTTCAATTAGAACTTTCTCCTGTAAACTATGCATAGAATTGAAGACACTATGTATAGAATTGCAGTCATGGTGATTCTAAATTTTGTATTATGCAATGTACTGCTGCTGTTTGATCTATATAAACATGCACAAGCACACACATGTTCATCAAAATTTCCCACTCCCCCCCACATAGGTTTTAAGGTGATGTGCTCCAACACATTCTGTTGTCCTTCCTGTAGAATGTGTATTGAGATTATCTTCACCTACACTCTGCTATGCTTTATGAGCTACATCTGAATAGTCATATTGCTATATGAGATTTAAGCTTCATAGTGACTGTACATGTTTTTCATGAGATTCTGAACTGTTCATTTCCATTCCTGTCTGTTCGAAATATTTTACATCACATGGATTAATAGTTGGATTGCAGCTTCGAACATCTGCTGAGATAGTTCTGTATTGAGTAGGATGGGAATCATGCATAAGAGAGGGGCAGGGAATGTTCAACCCTCTCCAGATACAGCAGCATAGAAAATTGAGGAGTGATAGAAACTGCAATTTAAGGGAAATACATTCTTTGTCACACCTTAACATCATGCAAAACTTCTCTATTTCAAACTGACCAATAGTATTGTTATTGTTCAAGTTCAAATTGTTTCTGATTTATAGCAACTTTAAGGCCGTCCTAACATGGAGTTTTCTGGGACTGAGAGTCTATGACATGCCCAAGCTCACCCAGTGGGTTTTCCTGGCCAAGCAGGGAATCAAACCCTGGTCTCCAGGGTCATAGTCCAATGCTCAAATCACTGCACCACACTGACTCTTGGATGTCCACAAGGTCGATACCCAACATTTTACAGATTAAAACCAGGACATGTGTGGCCAAACAACATCAGAGTATGATCAGGACAGCAGAAATTATTAATGCGGAAAAATACAGAAGTTAGGAGACCCTAAAGCAGTTTGCTTTTGCCTGAGCCTAGTGGAGAGGTCAAGAGTCCGCCCTCCCCCATCTTCTTTTCCCTACTGAGTTAACTGAATGCAAACGCCTTCTGCATTTTGAACTCAGAGTGCATAATTTTAAGTAAGCCAGGAGCAATATGGAAAAGTGGGAGGTGAAGAAAGGAACTAAGACATTCTAAAAGTGGCTGAAATGGTGGGACAACAGGAAATTATATGGGAGTATTCCTGCCAGATTTAGACAGTAAGAAATTACAAAGTAGTTTTTTTAATAAGACTGGCATTTTACTAAACTAGTTTTGTAAAATCTCTGCCATTACCCTGACTGGCCAGCTTTCTCCAATTTGTGAAAGTTTTCTAGAGCAGTGGCTGCCAGTCTTTTGTCCTCCACGTGTTCTGCATTACCACTCCTGGAAATCCTATCCACAATGGCCAGTGATCAGGGATTCTGGGCACTGAAGTGTTTGTGTAAAACAGCATTGAAATATGTATCATGTTCTTGATTCGTTTGAAAATGCCTGACCTTATGTTGTGTTTTCTTAGCAAGCCATGTGATCCTGTACATGTTTATTTAGAGAGGTTAGAAAAGTTACTTTATGGACTACAACTACTAGTATCCTAGAATGCCTGGCCATGCTGACTGAAGGATTCTGGGAGTTGTAGTCCAAAAGTAAAGTTTCCTTCTGAATCAGAATTCAGAAGCGCACCAAACTTGCCCAGGTATGCCTGGTATGTCATCTGTTCTGAAGCGAAGCAAAAATTGTTCACAATCACAACCAGTTCTAACTGAGAGATTAATTGGTTGCTGTTGGAGCTACAGACAAAGAAAATTTCTTTGGCCTTTCTCCCTATCACATGCTGGTTGAGGGAACTGCAGTCCAAATGAGCAAATGTTTCAAACTTAGCATTTCATATACTGTAATATAGAGAAGAGACAGACAATTAGAAACCATCTCTATGTTGTAAGGAAAGGACTTACTAGATGTAAAGAAAAGAGGAAAGTAATGACAAATACTGAAGATCGACTCCAAAAGCAAATTCTAGTGTTAGAATAATCTGGACTTGAAAGTAGTAGATATATAGGGTGGCACAGTTTGACCTCCAGACCAAAGCAATGCCTGATTCTTCAGTGTTTCAGAGTATTCGAGTGATGTTAAGTGTGAAAAGTATTTAGATGTTTTATGTAAGAAAAATCGAGTTCATCCTTTCTGGGCTACAGGAAACTGCATGTTGTGCTTTTTATTTTTCAGACATGAAATTCTGCTAGTCCTGTAAGTAGATCTAATATTGTTTACCAATTGAGAAAACTGTTTACTCTCATTTCTAATTTGACAATTTTTGAATGATTTGTTCTTGCTCTCAGTGTGACATAGGCCTAGGAGTTTACAGGTTTAGCCCTATTTCAGAGGCATCCCTTACTTAAACAATTTTTGGTTGATAAAAAGGCATGGCAATTTTTGTAACATGCCAGACCAGTTTGATTGGCTGAGAATTGTGGGTAGCTGAAGAAGTCATAAAATTCCTCTTCCTTCCTAATTAGTCCCTTCTTGTATTTATAGTATAAAAATAGGCTTCAGCTGTTGTAGTCTATCATGAATATATATATTTGCAGTTACTCAATTGTATCACCACTTCCCCCAGAAATGTACATGTATATGTAATTCGTTTGCATTCCGGGATGCTTGTAATCGATTGAGGGTGGTTGACTTACTAAAAGTTAGGGCTTTTCTGCACTACATTGTTTTAGTGCTACTATTCCACTTCCAACATCCTACAGCCTATGGAATCCTGGGGTTTGCAGTTTAGGGAGGGGCATTTAGAACTCTCACCAGAGAGCTCTTTGACCTCAGTCCGGAATTCCATAGGATGTTGAAAATGGAATAATAGCACTAAAACAGTGTACACTTGGCCCTCCACATTCACTAGGATTAGGAGCACAGGGCCCTCGCAAAAGTGAAAAATTCACCAATATCAAAATTTATGTGTCTGTGGGAAGGAGGCTGAGGCATTGGTGGGGAGAGTGGGTGCACAGTGTCTAAACCAGATCAGGGAAAGGAGATGGTTGGCATGGTTGTCCTGTACTTCCTCTCTCTTGCCCATCTCCTTCCTTGGGTATATATGGGAAGCTTTGGGAGAGGACTTGTGGTCCTGAGAAATCAGACTGTGGGCTGTCCTTGGCTGGCCAGGCAGTGGCTGATGGAGGAGGACAAGGACTAGAAGGAGGTTTTGAAAGAGATGGGCAGCCTGATTGGAGCCACCAAGAGGGAAAGTTCCCCCCTAAAAGTAGTACCTGAGGTGGGGGAGCATGGGTTGGAGAAACTCACAAATAATCAAATCCGTGAATGTCAAACCCGCAAATGTGGAGGGCTGACTGTAGTGCAGAAAGTAGAATCAGAAGTGAAATAGTCCCCACACACTATTTAACACACAGCCCTCTAATACAGGTACTGCTATTTGCATAGGGCAGGAAGTAGTCATTGTTGGAATAGGAACCTCTCCCTCACCATCCCCTACCTTGCAAAGATCAGTTTCAGAATGGCAATTTCTATCAGGACTGTGGCAGAGGTAGAAAGGATTAAACTCTGCTTTCCTACTGAAATCTGAATCTCAGTCTCAGATTCCCTCAGTCCCAGCAGCTCCTATACGTAGTGTAATTTTAAAAAAAATGAACACAGCATTGGGCAATGTGGTTAGTATCTGTGAGGACAAAACACAGGAACTATTGGAAAGTGGTGGTGGTGTGGTGGGGCAATGGCGAGAGCTGGTGCTTCAGCATTAATCACGATACTGTTGGAAGGATGTGACACTGATGTCTAGTTTGGCTTGTTCAAGATGAGGCCACATTTTCTCTGAAGATGAAAGAGTAGCAGCAGCATGTCTTAGTATAAAGATTATTTTGTCACAGTTATCCACGTTTTAGTAATATCCAGGCTGGACTATTTTAATGTGTTATATGTGGACTGGGTTGAGAAGTTTCAATTGACTTCGAGTATTGTAGCCATACCCTGTGTTGACTGACATGACATTTACACTGTGCAGGTACAGCTCTATGGTTCCATTTTAATTGCCGGGGTCCATCTTGTGGAATTCTGGAAGCTGCAGTTTAGGTAGAGGCATCGAGAATTCTCAGCCAGAAAGTTCTAGTGTTGCACCAAACTACAGATTCTAAGATTCCATAGAATGTTGCCATGGCAGTAAAGACAGATCATAGTGCTATAATTGTGTAGTGTGAATTGGCCTTCAGACTCATTGGAAGAAACAGAGACTTGTATGTGTCAAAAGATTTTAACTGGCTTTGTTGGCTTCTGTGTGTAATTCCAACCGCTGTTTTTGACTTTTAAAGCTCTAGGCAGGCTGGGATCCATATTGATGAACCTGATTTTTCATTAAGACCATCATCTGAGGGATACAGCTCCCACTTTCAGAGTTTAGGACCAGGGATCATTCCAGGCTAATGCCTAAGTATAATAACAAAACTATTTAAGATCAGAGTCATAGTGGTGAAGGAATGGCCTATAATCTAATTTATTCAGTTTTTTAAATAATTTCTGCCAGTTCTCCCATGTTGGGAAAATACTGCAAGTAAAAACAAAAATGTGATATTAAAAATTATAAAAGAATTATAAAACTGGTGATAATCCAGACTGTTAAAACTCCAGAGTAATTAATTGGGCAAGTAAAAGCCTAACACTAGCTTGTTCAAATAGTTCAATTTAGTAAAACATTGTTATTGTTGCTGTGTACCTTCAAGTCATTTCTGACTTATGGAGATCCTAAGGTGAATCTATCACAGGGTTTTCTTGGCAAGATTTGTTCAGAGGGAGTTTGTCTTAAGCCTCAGAGGAAGGCAGACAATGTGACTTGTCCACGGTTACCCAGTGGGTTTCCATGCCTGAGCAGGGATACAAACCAAAGTATCCAAAGTTGTAGTCCAATGTTCAAACCACTGTTCCACACCGGTTCTTAATGAAACTTACTCCCAAGCAAGTGTGCATAAGATATCGGCCATTTCTGCTCTGGACTGATATAATGCTATTATCCCACTTTAAACATCCTATGGAATCCTGGGGTTTACAGTTATGGGAGGGGCTCTCTGGTCCCTTCCGTAACTGCAAATCCCAGGATTCCATAGGATGTTGAAAGTGGGATGATACGCTATAACAGTCCAGTGCAGAAATGGCCATCCTCCTCATTTTGTGATGGTGGGATGTGATAAGTGAAAGCTGTGTTTTTGTAAGTACCATTTTTAAAAAATAATGAGTAATAACTTGCATCAGTTACAGCAAGAACCTTATGCTCTGGGATTGAATTTGGCTCTGTTACGGTTTCAATCTGGCCCTCTAGGTTTCTCTAGAACGCTGGCTGCCCCGTCATACCATTGCTTTGTCCTGTCCTACTTTTCTCCTTCCTCTTCTAACTGGTTGAGAAACTTCAAGCTAAACTATGCTGATATTTTGCCCCTGCCCTTATGTCTTAAACTCCACCCCACTGGAATGCAGATTACCAGATTTCTGAAGTTGAATTCAGCCTTAGGTCAAAAATACCTTTATTTAGCGTTTTCTGAAAAAAGAATTGATGCGTGCACATGTGCGCGCGCGCGCGCACACACACACACACAGTAAAAACACTTTAAAATATATAATAAAGGCAGAAAGGCAGAGCCTTCTGTAATTGTGTCAGATTATTACAGATCCAGGATACTGTGGCATCTAGAAATGCCTGGTTTATATTTGGAGCAAAATACATTATTTAAACCATACACAAACACATTTCTCTGTTATTCTGTTTTGTTTGCCCTTTGTTGGATAGAAATATTAGTTATATCATAGTTTATATAGTTTTTGTCACCTCAAATGGCAATGTCTATTTAATGTAGTATAAAACTACTACACTAACATATACAGTCATCCCTCCACATTTGCTAGGGTTAGGGGCACAGGAGCCCCATGAAAGTGGAAAAAATGTGAATAACTGTAGGCCTCCCAAACCATACTTAACACACACAAAAAAAGTATGATCACCATATTTAACCCACCATGGATTCTTTTGAGGTATCAGGGTTCCTTCACAAGGCAGAAGTGGGCGGCTGGTGGGACTTACTGCCGCCTCCACTACTGCCCCACATAATTTTTAATAGAGACCCACAAGCCACATTCGCAGTTTCTCTGTCTCACAAGGCTTGCAGTCCCTATTAAAAATGGCATAGGGAGGCAGCAGAGGTGACAGCAAATAATCTGTGAATAATCAAATCCACAAAAGTGAAACTTGCAAATGTGGAGGGCTGACTGTAGTCCTCTCCACGTCATCTCATATGTAAGCTCTACTGAGTTCTAGAGGACTTACTTCCAGGTAAACATGTATAAGACTGATGTTTAAAGGATATCTGTTGGCACTGCATATAGGGTTAGCCATATTAAATCTGTCTTTTTGACATGTGTCCTATGTAAACCTGTCAGGTCAGACAGTTTACTCAAAGTTTGGAAACAATGAACTATTCTTGCCAAATGGAAAAATCCTTGTGAGCAAGTTGGACGTGTTTGCTTAAGTAGTTCCTTCACTCCATTCCATTGTGAATCCCCCTCTGGCTGTGTTAACTTTGCTGCTGTTGTCAGAGGGCCCATGAATGCAAATGGCATTTTCAGCAGTGTAGTTTCCAGACATGCTTTACAGGACAGGAGTACTGGGGAAACTGGTAATTTTACCCACTGTGGGTCTGTGTTTAGTGTGTGTTCTTTTACTCAAACTATACTGATTAGCTGTCTCCTAAAAAATATAAAGAAGGTCACCTTTAAAGTAAACAAATCAGTTGTGGCATGAAGAATTGAATCTAATGTGCCAGGCAGCTTGATCTGAATGAAATATATTTACTAAGAAATAAATTCCTGTATATAACATGCAACTCTATGGATGTTTGCTTGTTTGGAAGTCCCTTTGTGTTTAATAGGGCTTTCTTTTTACTGTGTTTGTCCCCAAAATGTAGGAGATCAAAGGGTTAAAAGTTCTTAAATATAAACATTTCCCCATCTAATTAGCTCTAGAAAACTTTTGATCTGACCAAAGAGAAATACTCTCTGTTGTCTATGTTGCCAAGGAACATGACCATATAAAATTAAAACAGCATGCTATGCTGCCAGTTGCTTTTTTATAATTAAGGTAGACCTGGGTTTAGCTAATTTAGATGTTTACTTTAGCCAGTCCTAATCATATGGAATGAAAAGTTTCAATGTGGTAGGTGGATGAGAGAAAGTAAATTGAAAAGACGATGGCCCTGGTCCTGCCAAAGATGATGGTGGCTCTTAAACCAAAATTTGAGGAACACAGTACTTACACAAATTTAAGCCACATTCATTTCAGCGATCTCAGAACCAATCCAGCCCAATTATGCACTTGTGTGTGTTTGTTTGTTTGTTGTTAACTGCCATCAAGTCGACTTTGGCTTGTGGCAACCCTATGAATGAGAGATCTTGGAGTCACCCTGTCATCAACAGCCCTGAGTCTTGAAGGCTCAGGACCAGGGCTTCCATCATTGATTCTACCCATCTATAATGCAGTCTTCCTCTTTCCCCACTGCCCTCTACCTTACTGAGCATTATGGTCTTTTCTAATGAGTCATCTGTTCTCATGGTAAGTGCAAAGTGCAACAATATAAGTTTAGTCATCTGGGCTTCTAGGGAGGGTTCTGGCTTGATTTGTTCTAGGACCCATTTATTTATCTTTTTAGCAGTCCAGGATATCTGTAGAACTCTTCTCCATCACCACATTTCAAATGAATTAATCTTCCTATTAGCTTTCCTCACTATCCAGCTTTCCCAACCATACATAGAAATTAGAAATATGATACCATGGACAATCCTAACTTTAGCATTCAATGATATATCTTTACACTTAAGAATCTTACCAAGTTCCTTCTTAGTTGCCCTTCTAAGTCCTAGTCTTCTTCTGATTTCTTAACTGCAGTCTCCATTCTGATTAAATACTGAGCCAAAGTACAATGTGGTGTATCAGGTTGCACACTGGACTATGACTCTGGAGACCAGGGACTGAATCCCTGCTCAGCCATGGAAACCCACTGGATGACCTTGGGTAAGTCACACTCTCTCAGCACCAGAGGAAAGCAAAGGCAAACCCCTTCTGAACAAATCTTGTCAAGAAATTCCTGTGAAATTCCTGGGTCACCATGAGTTGGAAACAACTTGAAGGCATACCACCACTGCCATCACAATCACAAAGTATGAAAAATCCTTAACTATTCCAATGTTTTTATTGTCTGCTTGAAAGTTATGTAAATCATCTCTGGGCATTTTTTTTTTTTCATGTTTAAATGTAAACCTGCTTTTGCACTTTCTGCCTTGACTTTCTTTACCATTCCCTGTCATTCTTAGTTTCTGCTAGTAGTATGGTGCTATTTGCATATCTTAAATTGCTGATGTTCCTTCTTCCTGTTTCCAGGCCTCCTTCCTCCCAGTCTAATCCTGCTTTAGGTATGGTATATTCAGGCCGTTTCCACACTAGGCTGTTACAGTGCTATCATTCCACTTTCAACATCCTGTGAAATTCTGGAGTTTGTAGTTTACTGAGGCCCAAAAACTTTCTGGCTGAAAATTCTGAATGCCCCTCCCTAAACTGCAAACCCCAGGATTCCATAGGATGTTTGAAAGTGGAATAATAGCACTATAACAGCATAGTGCAGAACTTACCTCAGATAGGGTAATCAATCCAGCTTTGCCTGACCTCCTTGCTAATTGGAAACCATTCTGCTTCTCCAAAGTCTGTCTGATGTAACCTTTTGTCCTAAGCGTTAAGTTATGCATTAGGATAATCGAATGTTGTGGCGCTAATTTTCCATGATCTACATATTTAAAAATTTTGCTATAATCTATAAAGCACAGGCTGATTTTCTTCTGAAATCCTTTGGTGCACTCCATTGTCAAACATGCCTTTATCCAGATATTTGGGAAATGAATGTAAAAAAAAACAAAGAACATTTTGTATTTAAGACGCCATAAAACGTGCGTTAAATGCAAGTTTGTTGCTCATGTGGTAACACTGAGACAGCCACCGTAGTAGGTACTTTAAAATGAAAATAGATCCAAAATCCCGAGAATGTGGGGTGGTAGACAAGACTTCTGATAAAACGCCTGTTCCCAAGGTCGAGGGGAACCGAAGTGGGAAAAGCAACGCAATCGGCTGGGGTTAAAGCAACAGGGAAGTTTTGTGTTGCCATGTTGTTGAGGGATGGAATATATGAATGAAGTGAGGGGTGGGGAAGATGCTGCAAAATCATGGTGGATTAAGTGGAACGGGAAAAAAAGAGGCGCCGTTTTTAAGACCGCAGCTGTTGCAACAGATTGCATTAAATGTGGCGCCTGTATAAAGTGGAGTTAAAATATGCTTCCCGAGGCTGGATTTTGGACACTTGGAATGAAAAGATATCCTTAAAGGGGGTCAGAAAAGGAGCTGTTCAAGGCTTTGGGGCGTGGGGGGGAAGAGACGACATGCCCGGGAGCAGCGGCGTGGGGAGGCGATTAAAAGGCAGAGGGCGGGCGCCCGGGCCAGCGGCGGAAGCGGCCCCAGGACCGGCGGTCCCCTCAGCCCGTTCTGCGCCCTGCAGCCTCGAAGGGGGTCGCGACAAGCCGATGCCTGGGAGGCGCCGGCCTTCCGAGGCAGAGGGATGAATGGGTGGAGCCCGTAAAGATGGCAAGGGATGACTGATCTCCTTGCGGGGAGGTGGGGGGGGGGCTGAGAGAGAAGACACATTTTTGTGAAAACGAAGGAATTTCCCTTCGCCGCTTTCGATGGGAGGGGGGAGTCGGGGCGAGGCAGGGAGGCTCGGTGAGTTGGGGGGGAGACAAGGGAGCCAGAGATGCCGAACGGAATGCTGGGAGGCGTGACGTGTTCCTCAGGCCTCCGCCCTCCCGCTCAAGCTATATAAGGGACGCAGCTCACCGCTTCGGTCTTTTTCGCTACGGGTTTGCCGCTGCTTCGGAGGTGAGTGGATTCTACGTGCGCCCGCGGGGGGTGGGGCGGTAGGGAAGAGGCGGAAGGCCGAAGGTTCGGGTTTGGGTTTGGGCCTAGGTCAAGGCGGGGACTGGCGGAGGCCCACGTGCGGCCGGCAGGCAGGGACAAAGGCCGCCTTCGACGGCCAGATGGAAATAGGTCGGCGGGGTGGCGGCGAAGCCGTGTGTGCTCGGTTTCTCCCCCATCGCGTTGTTCACGGTTTGGATTCGTCCCCTCCGTGTGTATATGTGGTCCTTATACCCCTCACCAGGGATATGTTGGCTCGTGAGGAAATGGTTGGGGAAAGGAAAGGGAAGGATTTTAGGGATACTTAACTTGGCGTTCTTTCGAGTTGAGACGCGGTGGTCGTGAGGATGGGGCGACCGTGGCGGGCAGGTGTGCTTCCCTTTCTCCCCTGGGTTTTTCCTCGTGGTCTAGTTGGCTGTTCTAGTCCTAGTTACCATGTTGCAACTAGACATACTTTTTTTTCTCTGCACGATAAACAGCGTGTGTGTGTTGTTTAAGTCTTAGCTCTGGCCCGCCATCCTTCCCTCCCTTTTCCCTCGCTTTGCTCTGTGTGTGTGTAGTAAGGAGGAAAAATGGCCGCTCTCGGCTCGCCGTGGCTGCTGCTACCGCCACAAAATGGAGGACGCGCGGTGGGCGGGCGGGGCGCGTGCCAGCCAACGGAGCGGCTCGCGCCCTCCGGGCTCGTGCTCGGCCCGCTCGGTTTTCGACACAAAGGGAGGCCAAAGCCGCCGCCGCCGCCCGCCTTCCCGTCCCCGCCGCCTTTTCTCATGACCACGACGGCGGGGACGAAGGGCTTGGAGGCGTCTGCCGAGGCGAAAGTCTGGGCTCCCGCCCCGCTGACGCAACACCGCTCGCCGCCGCCACCTGGAAGGGTGGGTGGAGTTGAGGAACTCGAGGCAGGCCTTGGCCTAGTTCCGGCCTGGATCCGTGGCTGGGCCTGCGAGACCGAGGAGCAGACCGTGCCTCTGGGTCCCTTCCACCACTTCGATTGCATGCTGTTAATCAGCGGTTTTTAATTTTTGTTTTGAGAAGGGAGTTTGACCTTTTTCTGCATTTTCTCCCCGCAGGGTGTCTTGTCTGAAGTGGAAGAGAACCATCTACTAATCAGCCAAAATGGGAAAGGAAAAGACCCACATCAACATTGTCGTCATTGGGCATGTCGACTCTGGCAAGTCCACCACCACTGGCCACCTGATTTACAAATGTGGTGGGATTGACAAGAGGACCATTGAGAAATTCGAGAAGGAAGCTGCTGAGGTGGGTTTGCTTTCAGTGTAAGTTCCAGCAGGAGGTCAGAATGATGAACGTTTTCGGTGAATTACAATTTCTCTTGTTAAAGCTTTTATTAAAATATGTTATGTTAAAATTCACATAAGGCCTTTTGGCTACATTGATATGATCTTACACAATTTAAGAGCTCTATTCTGTATGGGCTTCTAGGAAAAAACAGTTTAGGTCTCACTGTTAGGCCTGAATCCAGTTGTTAATCGGAACTGTAGCTGAATCAGTGAAATTTATTTACCAGGTTATTTATTTAGCGGGTCTCCTGCTTGGATTTAACAATTAATTAATTTTTTAACAATATTTTTATCAAGTATTTCAATTACATTATTAAAAGAGAAAGGAGAGCCAAAAGGGGGGGGGGAACCAAAAGAAAGATAAAGGAAACAAACAATAACATATCATAAATATTATCTTCCTTATTTCCCTAATTAAATTATCATATTTTCCTTAATGTCCTGAATTTACTCTTATTTTCATAATTATCCTAATCTTCTAATAGCTTCTCCTTTACTCCCCCCTTTCCCCTCCCTCCCTACTTCAAGAACAAATGTAGTTCATAATAGAGTTAGCAAGTGAAGTAAATTACCTCAAATGCATGGAAGAAGTTGTGAATGTGTCATTTATGTTGTAAATTATTTGGCGAGAAGTATCTGTAAAATTTGAAGAAGTTCTTAAGCAATGAAACAGTCATTTACGTTCAGTGATGGATTAAGTGTCACTGTGTCAAGTAAACGAAACAGGTTTGGAATCTCACACTGCATCTGCCAAATTCTGCTAAATATAGCTTGTATATTAAATTTCAGTATGTTGATGCATGTTGTTTTGAGAGAGACCTTTTTGGCAACACTAGTATCTGTTAGTGCCATGCATTGACTACATTAATTGTTTTGTTACTGTTTGCTAAACAGATGGGTAAAGGCTCCTTCAAATATGCCTGGGTGTTGGACAAACTGAAGGCAGAACGTGAACGTGGAATCACTATTGATATTTCACTCTGGAAGTTCGAAACAAGCAAATACTATGTCACTATCATTGATGCCCCTGGACACAGAGACTTCATCAAAAACATGATTACTGGTACCTCCCAGGTGAGCAAATAATGTTTGTTTGGGGATATAGTATAAAAAATTGGGTGTATGTTGAGTAAATAGATATAAATTATTTTTCTTTTCCTCTACAGGCTGACTGTGCTGTCCTTATTGTTGCTGCTGGTGTCGGTGAATTTGAAGCAGGTATCTCTAAGAATGGGCAGACCCGTGAGCATGCCCTTCTGGCCTATACTCTGGGTGTAAAACAGCTTATTGTTGGTGTTAACAAAATGGATTCTACTGAGCCACCTTACAGCCAGAAAAGATATGAGGAAATTGTCAAAGAAGTCAGCACATACATCAAGAAAATTGGCTACAACCCAGATACAGTAGCCTTTGTGCCAATTTCTGGTTGGAATGGAGACAACATGTTGGAGCCCAGCTCTAATGTAAGTAATACTAACCAAGCTTTGATGAATGTAGCTCAACCAATTTTTTCCAGGATTGAAATCTGTGGAAGTAATAAAGATGCCTTCCACTAGTTAAGCTAATGTGGCAGATGTAGACATGAGCAACACAGATTACTGTACTGAAGAAAGCTCTTTTTTAGTCTGCGTTACACTCTTGAAGTATGCACATTTGTCATGAGAGAAATTATGAATCTATATTCTGGCCTTTGGGAGGAAAGAAACTACATACTGTGTTCTTTCTTTGCAGATGCCCTGGTTCAAGGGGTGGAAAGTGACCCGTAAAGATGGTAATGCCAGTGGAACCACATTGTTGGAAGCTCTGGATTCCATCTTGCCACCAACTCGTCCAACTGACAAACCCCTGCGTCTGCCACTTCAGGATGTCTACAAAATTGGTGGTATGTATTAAAACAAGTTATGAGTCTTTGAGAAGCAAGATCAGTATGTGGGCATATTGTGCAAATAATTTGTACATGTGGTGGCTGTCTGGTTCTAGAATAAAAAGGATTTTGGGAGATAAAGTATTTATCTTAAACCAGGGCTCTTGATTTCTCTCTGAAGCTGTGCACTCAAACTATATCTGAAACTGTTCTTGTCTGACTTTGTAAAATGATAGTAATGTTGTAATTGCATTTTTTTAAAGGAATAGGCACTGTTCCAGTGGGCCGTGTGGAAACAGGCATTCTGAAACCAGGCATGGTGGTAACATTTGCCCCTGTCAATGTTACAACTGAAGTGAAATCTGTGGAGATGCACCATGAGGCTCTGAGCGAAGCTCTCCCTGGTGACAATGTTGGCTTCAATGTAAAGAACGTGTCTGTTAAAGATGTCCGCCGTGGTAATGTTGCAGGTGACAGCAAAAATGATCCACCAATGGAAGCTGCTGGGTTCACAGCGCAGGTAATTTGCATACGTTTCTTTGTTTGAAATAATGTTGGTGTATGTGGTAATGGTAAAGATGTGGATTAATCTTTCAATAATTCCACAGGTTATTATTCTGAACCACCCAGGCCAAATAAGTGCTGGTTATGCTCCTGTGCTTGATTGTCACACTGCTCATATTGCCTGTAAGTTTGCTGAACTGAAGGAGAAGATTGATCGTCGTTCTGGTAAGAAACTGGAAGATGGTCCAAAATTCCTCAAATCTGGAGATGCTGCCATTGTTGACATGATTCCAGGCAAGCCTATGTGCGTTGAGAGCTTCTCAGACTATCCACCTCTGGGTAAGTAGCCCTCTTCTTAAAGGTCTTCATGTGCCATGTTGGTTTTGACAGTCAAACATGCATCATTTGAGATAATCCTGGTTTTATTGTTGCTGTTATTTTTAATACAGCAATTAATACAGTACAACTGACAGATAATTATTTTTGAGACACCCTTTAATTTGCTGCATGCCTTCCTGTTTGAGATTAGGAGAAATTGCCCTGGCCAGCCATTTATGGTACCAGACTATTGGTCTATGATGAAAGGGGTTACGCTTAGTTAATATGGAGATGTTATCAGGAGGGAGAGTGGCCAGGAACGGGAGTGATGTGGCCTGTTTAAGCCTCTGATAAATGGCATCTTACTGTTTATGAAATTCTAGACGCTTAAAATATTTCAGTTATTCATTGTGTGTGCCTTTTACCAGCCAGTGTAGGAATTAGCATGTATTAGTTGGCATTTCTTGTTGATGGCAGTACTGAAAGGGAAGATTATCAAGACTTGCTTATACAGAAAGAGATAGAAGAAGCAGGACTGATTTTTATCCCGTGGAAGTGCTTTAACCTAATTTTTGTTTATACTTAGGTCGTTTTGCTGTACGCGACATGAGACAGACGGTTGCTGTTGGCGTCATCAAGGCAGTTGATAAGAAAGCATCTGGTGCTGGCAAGGTTACAAAGTCTGCCCAGAAGGCTCAGAAGGCTAAATGAAAATTCTGTACACCTGCCACCTCAGTCTTAATCAGTGGTGGAAGTATGGTCTCAGAACTGTTTGTCTCAATTGGCCATTTAAGTTTAATAGTAAAAGACTGGTTAATGATTACAATGCATCGTAAAAGCTTCAGAAGGAAAGGAATGTTTGTGGACCATTTGTTTCATGGCAGTTTAAGTTATTAGTTTTTAAAATCAGTAAACTTTTTTAAATGGAAACAACTTGACCAAAATCTGTCACAAATTTTGAGACCATTAAAACAAAGTTTAATGCAAAGTCTCTGTGTTCTTTGGGGCTAATAGTTACATTATGGACCTTAATAAAGTTAGACTTCTGCCTCTATGTTCAAAAAGTTGTGAGGGGAGATAAGAAGCAGACTTTATCCTTGATACTAGCATGTTAATATTTCCCAAAAGTATTACAACATAAAAGTGCTTATGTGTCAAAAAATTGTACCAACAGAATTGTGCAGTAGTCAAAAACTAGCTCAGTCTAATACAGAGTAGCTTTTCACATGCCTAAGCAGTGACTATTAACATAATAGGACTACAAACTTGGTATCCCCCCCCTTTTTTTTTGCTGTTTAAATAAATGAAGTATTGCTGGTTTGGGGCATTGTGTGTTCTGCAGTTTATCACAAATTGCAGATGCTTTTCATAGGGTCTTTTCAAACTAGTAGTGCTTGAGAATGCAAATTTGATTTAACTAGGGGATCATAAAGGTTTACCGAAGAGCATATTGCTGCTAATGGAAGGTAGGGGAATGTGGAGGGTTTTTTCCTCCTTTATCTTCAGACAGGTCTGTTAAATCATAATTTCTCCAGAGTAGATCATATGTTATTGATGTGATAATGTTGTGCGTTCCTACCATTAGTAATCCCTTGTATAAAATTGAATTATATTACAAAGGTAACAACGGCCAATGCCAACAACATTTGAACTGTTAAGTGTTATGCCAAAAGGATTTCCTAAGTGTCTTATAAAGTAAATGGAATCAAATTGCAGACCTTACTTAGAGCCAGGGATGCTGTGCTTCCAGCTAGAGGTTTGGTTTATGTGCACCATTTTAAATAATATTTCCTACTGAGTCCATGTAGTTGTAAGTTTAAGTTGTGGCTTCTGTAGGTTGGTTTAATAAATGGGAGATAGAGTTTTAATGTTGACAACAAGCATTGTATGATTACTTGCACATTTTGCAATCATGATTTGAACTGTGGGGCATGACATGGAAATTGGCAAGCTTGCTGTTGTATACCTAAGTTGCTCAAACTTCTTTGGTGTATTTAAGTCACAGATGTCAGTGGCCTGCTTTTAGTGGTTTTAGCCACTATTCCTGCTCAGATATTCAACCAGTAATTTAGGGTGCTTTATACCCACTGCTGAATGCTTTAAAAAGTATTCAAAATACGAAGGTTCAACACATGCCATGTTAGTGAAATGTGGGCCTAAGAAGATCATTAGGCAGTGCATTGCTGATATGTGAGTCAAAGTTAAATTTGAAGACATCACTTCGAATTTAGGTAAAAAAGATGTTTCTCAAAGGCCCTAAGAGAGACCTTTGGGTAGCATAACTGGTGCTAGCTAGTGAAACTTCTCTTTGATAGTACACTGGCACTCCCACCACTCACTCCCAGCTACTTGCACAACAGTTCTGGGGTTCTCTTTGTGACAGGCTGGTAGCTTCAAGCAGTACTGTTGTTGGCTTTTCAAAGACTACCGTATTCATTCTTTTAGCCTTAAATTAACAGCTGAAGGTGTTTATATTGTGTTCTGTTGCCTTTTTTTGCATTTAGGACCTTTCATTAAAACATGCTTCTTTCCTACTAGGAGCAAGAATATTGAAAAAGTAAACTAGTATCACTGAAGCTGAGCATCTGCTATTATGTCAATAAATGTGTCCCACAGTAGACCTCAATAACTCCTTGTATAGAATGAGTGTAGAAGGTTGAAATACTTTGAAATAGAAACGCCAGAGCTTCAAAACAGTAACTTTGATCCTGAAGTATTAAAAGTGGACTTTGCATGGGGAGAAGTGAGAAGTGAGTTGGGTTTTGTATTGCCTTCAAGCAGGCAGTTGGCAGAGGATTGCCTGTTCTAAACACTGCCTTTTATTACACCCAAACCACATCAACACTGACATTTCTGATATTTGGTAATTCAGTTCAGTAGGCTAGTTTTGCTATCCAATGCATATGTGATGGTATAACTGTTGGGTTAATGGAAAAAATACTACGTTTTGTAAGCCAAAACACTTGGACTTTAGTTTTATCTTCAATAAATGCAGTCTAGAACTACTTGACCTCTATGGCTTTTTATTTTCCAGGTAGGCTAGTGTGTAGAACAGCATAACCCATTGTTTCAGAACGTGTACATGAATTGTTATTTCAAATAATTGTATGTGATAACTTGCAAAATATTCTGTGTATAGTAATGGTAGCCAATCATGACTACTGTTTAGAGTTGTCCAGTTTGCAAAGGAGATGTGAATATTCCTGCAAAAAATATTTCCTACACAAATACTCAAGTACTTTGGCGTGCTTAAGAAGTCTTACAGAGCCAGCATGGTGTATTGGACTACATTCCCACGTCACACACTCAGCTCCAGAAAAAATCCCCAATAGGTTCACCTGAGGGTCACCATAACTCTGGAAATGAAGGTGCAGAACAACAAAAAATTTTACATGCCCAAATGCACTGCAGACCAAGCCCTGTTGAAGCAACTGCTGGCTGCCAATTTGTTTCCAGGCACAAATCGAAGTGTTGGGTATAACCTACAGAGCTCTATATTGTTAGGTCTAGGCAGTTTGACGCACTGTACCTCCCCGTTTGAGCTGGCCTCGACTGATATGAGAGGCCCTTCTCACAAGATAGTAAACGCTAGCTGATCAGGAGTGCTAAAATAGCATAGTATAGGGGTATGACTTTGGGTGCATCACTCAGCCTCTGGTGACTTTTTAGGGTTGCCGTTCAGTCCGAAACAATTTGAAGGCATACAACAACAGAGCCTCAGGTTAAAACTAGAACTAGTAGCACAAAATAGCGTGTATTAGAATTCTACACAGTGTATGCTTCTGAGTCCCAAGTGTCCCAACGTGTGTGTGTGTATACATGGCTCTAAGTTGCATCTCAAAAGAGTTTCTTAGGTAAGAAATAGGTGATTTTCCCAGTTCCTTCCTCTGAAATACAGCCTGCAATGCTTGGGTATTTGTTAGTCTCCCATTCAAATCCTAACCAGGTCCGACCCTGCTTTTTTCCCCAAGTAGCCTGATTTTAATCTTCACTCTTGTGGCACACCCAAATCTATTACTACTTTCCATCCCCAATCCAGCGAGGCTGTCATGGTCCTGAGCCAGTGTGTATCATCAGTAATAGACTGGGTGAGGGCAAGTAAGTTGAAATGTAATCCAGGGAAGACAGGGGTTCCTGGTCAGCCACAAGACAGATCCAGGAATAGGGATTCAAGCTTGTATTATTGCCCTTTCCTTGAAGATAACATGTCTGCAGTTTGGATATGCTGGACTCAGCTTTCCACCGGGAGGCCCAGGTTTCTGTGGTGGCCAGAAATGCTTTCTACATGTTTAAAGTTTGTATGCCAACAGCGCATGCTCTTTTGAGATGTCAGACCTGTTCACGGTGGGACATGCCTTCGTTCTATCCCATATGGAGAACCAGTGTGTTGCAGTGGTTTGAGCACTGGACTATGACCCCAGAGACCAGGGTTCAATTCCCTACTTGGCCATGGAAACCCACTGGGTGATGTTGGTCACATCCCACACTCAGACCCAGAAATCCATGCGATACTTCCCCCTTAGGGTTGCCATAAGTCGGGAGCAACTTGAAGTCTCACAACAACAACACACAACAAGGTGAAAACTTTGGCTGGTCCAGAGAGCTGGAGCCAGACTGTTAGCCAGGTTACAGAGACTCTGCTGGCTGCCAATGTGTTTCTAGGCACAAATCAAAGTGTTGGGTACGACCTACAAAGCTCTAGGTTCGGTCTAGGCCGTTTGACACACTGTACCTCCCTGTATGAGCTGACCTTGGCTCTTGAGGTTATCATGAGAGGCCCTTCTCACAGTTCCACCACTGTCACAAGCACAATTGGTGAGGATGTGAGAGAGGGCCTTCTTGGTAATTAGACTCTGAAACTACAGGGAGACCGGAGTGGCTCCCTCTTTATCCTTCCACCAGTGGGCTAAGGTTGTTTAATCAGACAGGCTTTAAAACAAAGTTTTTTAAAAAAATGAGAAGCTGCATTGTTTTGATTAAACTGTGTTTAAGACCTTCTTATATTTTTAAATTGCATTTTATTATTTTAACCTCAGGTATGAATTGCTTTAATGCTGTAGATAGTTTAACCCTAGTTTAATGTTCACTTTTAATATTTTTCTTTTAGATTATGAGCTGCTTCAAACAGGATGACATTCCTACCTTGGGAAATGTAGTTGAGAGCACACTAGAACTTTGTTGCCATGTGCCTTCAAGTCATTTCCAACTTAAGGTGAACCTATCATGGAGTTTTCTTGCCAAGATTTGTTCAGAGGGGTTTGCCTTTACTTTCCTCTAAGGCTGAGAGTGTGTGACTTGCCCAAGGTCACCTAATGGCTGAGCTTGGTCTCCAGAGTCTTAGTCGAACTCTCAAACAACCACACTACGCTGGATCTCATGCTGACTAGAGCTATTTAGTTTTTTTAAAAAAAATCCAGTTCCTTCTGCAAAGTGCCCAGGATTATGATAGTTCATGAT
Source organism: Iguana delicatissima (assembly GCA_948472985.1). Taxonomy (NCBI): domain Eukaryota; kingdom Metazoa; phylum Chordata; class Lepidosauria; order Squamata; family Iguanidae; genus Iguana; species Iguana delicatissima. Next base: position 35,504 of record CAOKZL010003774.1, on the reverse strand, counting down.
AGTTCATGATTCTGATAGTTCATGATAGTTATAACTGATATCAAACTGATAAAGCTATACCCTGCAGAAAGATGAAGACAACAGTTCTGAACATAAGGCATGGTTGGCTCAGATAGCTTATTTGACAGCTTTTAGGCAAATAATTGCCTCCTATGTGTACTACAGGGATACATGTATTGATACATTGTATTAATACAAGAATGTGCCAGGGACAAACCAATCTTAAATTAGAATTAATGAGGATGAGCTGATTGCCAGAAGAAATGACAGGAGGGCTTCCTGGGGAACCCAGAAAAATAGCTCCACTTAGACTGGTGTATTAAGAGTAAAAACGGAGCAAAGCTGGCTGCGAGAGGGGATGTTCCATTTTTGTGCTTCCTGTATTTTGACCTGCTGCTTTGCAGATGAGAGTACACAGGCCACTCCTCCAGGTGCCTTTTAGGTACTCTAAATTAGCCACTATATAAATGTAAACTGTTCTTAATTGAGAGTGAAATTCCTAAAGGATGTGCCATTCTATACATGCTAGTTCACGGAAATTCAGATTAAAGTTTTTTTTTTAAAACTAGTCTCTTGCCCATCACTGCTCTTGGAATGCTCCCTGCCCTACAGCTGCATGAGGAAGACACAATAGCTTTAGTGTCTTCTTTTGTCAAATGAAAATAGGTGCCTGCTCTTGGGCAGTGAACTGTTAAAGGCTGGTTCACACAGTTCTATAGATGCTTATTCAGAAATAAGCCCACTTGACATCAGTGAGAAGCTGCCAGTAGGACTGAATTTCTAAAATACTGAAATCCCACTGGCCTGTTGCTTTCTCACTTGATGTAGCTTGTGCATTAGGTCAACTGAAAAGCTCAGGTTTGTAGTTTGCATGCTAGGATATAGAAACTGTTGCCATCTCCTAATACAACTTGTTAGAAATGTAAGCAATTTACATGCAATCCTCCCCTCCGCCGCAAAGAAGTCTGGAAAATAGCCAAGTATTAACTCCACATCGTGGGTGGAGAGGTAGGTGCTGAGGCTGAATTTGGGAATTGCTTATGTCTGCCCTTTGAAGGTCTGAAAGGGGTGATGTTTCCATCAGAATCTCAGTAGTTATGGTACTTTGTGACCACAGCATCACAGCTGCATATTGTAGCCAGTTGGAGTGGGGGAGAGGTGCCACATATTCCTATGTGAAAATAGTACAAGATTTCTCAGCAAAAGGTTAGGAACTTGTACACAGATTCTGAACTCCAGCTAGATACTGTTGCCATTTCTGATATGCTGGTGTGGGGGTGAGAAGGGTAGGACATGCTGTTAAAATTAGATTTAATGTTTCTTGTCTGTGATATGAATCAGTAACCACAATCTTGTTAACACATTTCCTGCACACATCTCCTGCCGTATGTTAAAACTGAGCTCAGGGGCTTGATTACATAAACCATTTGGACTTACCTTCTGGAGCTACTTTGATTGCTTTGAGTAAGCACCACTCTGTGCAGGATAAACAATCATGAACATCTTCAGGTTTCAAGACTTTAAGAGTACAAAGACGATAGAGTCTACAATTATTGCCTAGGGAAAGCTTGGAGCACTGGTGAGAGAAGCGATCAGCAAGTGAAAGGAAAATTGCACATTTGATTTACAGGTTACAATTCAGCTGTTAAAACAGCAGATCCAGTAAATTCAACCTACATTGTGCTTCTTTAAAAAAAAAAAATGACTGAAGGGAGTGAGAAGGAAGACGGGGAAGCAGGTATGTTGTTTGTTGTTGCTGTTGTTGTGTGCCTTCAAGTTGTTTCCAATTTATGGTGACCCTAAGGGGACTCTATCATGGGGTTTTCTGGGGCTGAGAGTGTGTGATACGGCCGAGGCCACCCATTGGGTTTCCCTGGTCAAGCAGGGAATTGAACCCTGGTCTAGTGCTCAAACCACTACACCATACTGGAGCTCAGAAACAATACTGGACATCAATCTGTAAAGGCAATGCTTCTCAAAGTGGTGGTTCCTGCATCAGTGCTGGCCCCTGATGGAAAGAAAGAAAGAAAACAAAAGAGAGAAAGAGAGAAAGAAAGGAAAGAGTGAATTGTACCCAGTGACCACAAACACAATGCTGTTTCCTGGCATACTGGGGAAAATTGTGAGCCCCCACATCAGAAAGCTTGAGAAGTACTAAAATACAGTACCTACTAGAAGAGAAAAATCAGGATTCAGCCATGCTTTAGCAGCCAGAATACAGCCCCGCTCTTTGATGTAATTTGTGCTTTTGCAGTGCCATCTTGTGGCTGCTATGCACTTTTGCATAACACTGAGATTTTCAGCTGGTTCAGCAAAACTGCCTGCTGTTTGAGTTGGGTGATCACATTATTATCCTTAGCAGTTATGAGCCTGATTTTTTTAAACAAGTAGGGAACAGGCTTGGAGTGTGTGGAGTTCTAACTAAACTGTGCAATTCCCAGTTTCTTTAAAAGCATAATTGCATGTCAATCTATTGACTCGAATAGACAGAATCTCCCACTAGGAGAGATGTTCAAATGCAGATGTGCATCTAAATCCACATATCGTTGCTCCCTGTCTTTGGTGCCAAAGTTGGAAGCCTATTATTTCTTTGGGGGATTTTAAAAAGCAATTGTTCATCTAAGAAACCCAATGAGATGGCAGGCTAGACTAAAAAAAAGTGCATATTACTGCTTTTCCTGGAGCCAATCAAAAGTTGGCATGCCTCTTGAGTAATCATTGCCAGTGGGCCGCAGACTCAGCATTTGCTGCACTAGTCAGTAGTGCTCAATCTCTGAAACGGAACAATAGGCATACAGTCTGGCCCCTAGACTTTGCCTTTGCTGTGCATTGATTTATATCCCACATTTCTCTAAATAGAGAACCAAAGATGGCTCACAGTATAGGTTAAAACAAAGAACAGCTAAAAATACAATTTATAATATCAAAGTTAAAAAAAACACCTAAATAAGAATCTTATTAAAAACATTAAAACAGTTTTAAAACATTTAAACATTTAAACCCAAAGGCTATATTTACTATGTAGTGTAAGTATCGTATACCCTGGCACAGTGGGCGTACTGGCTAGCGAATTCTGGGAGCTTTAGTCCAAGAGGGTAACCTTCATAGATTCTATACTGCACAATCTTTGGAAACTCTCTCTAGCTTGATTGCCTTGCAGATTATTCCCAACTGATCAAATGATCTGAGCAACTGATGTTCTGGAATCGACTGACCTGATTCTTCATATTAAGAATAATCCATTCTTGCTATGCATCAGAGGCGAGGTTACTTTTGAAAATGTTCTGGAAACTTCAGTTGGTGAAGAACTTAAAATCTCTCTTCAGACTGACCTTTTTATCTTGATTCAAAGTGTCAGTGCTGACTTTTAAAGCCTTAAGCAGTTATCAGTTTTATCTTAAGGCGCACTTTCTGCCCTAGGTCTCTGCCCAATTATTCAGGTGATACTTGGATGTCTTTCTTTGAAAACTATTACCTGCTATGGTGCAATGGGAAAGAGAAAGAGCCCCCTGTTGTGTTTATCTGTTCTTGAGTTATCTGCCTGGGATCTTCATTACTGGTTCAAGAAGGATATTGACAAACTATCAATACAATTCGTCCTAAGCACTTAATTCAATGTTCTGGAACCCAAATTCACCTTGGTTTACAGAAGATCTGTGGGCAATGAAGCAGACTGGATGACGACTAGAGTGCAAGTGGTGTAAGGCTTGGAGTGAATTCAACTGGAAATCAGCAAAGACTCATAGAGAGGCAGGTCAAAAAATCTTACTATGTCTCTTGTATTGCATCCTCAATCTCCCATCCAGTAGAATTTTTACAAGTGGTGAACAGTCTTTTGAGTATGGGCCCAGAGAGCTCAGAGGTGCAACCCATAACTACCTGCTGTGAAAAATTTGCTAGGTACTATGAGAAAAAAGTTGCACGCTTTCTCTGAGAACTTGACACCACACTTGTTACAGAGGTTCAGGAGTTGCCCAGTGCACCATCTGGTCAGTTTTTATAGGATCAGTTTCAGTTATTAAGGTCTGATGATGTGAACAAGATGCTTGAAACAGTTTAGCCTATCAACAGTGACGGACTGGCCAGGAGGTGGGTCGAGGGAGTGGTGAATGCTTCTTTACGTCAAAAAGGAAGGGCCTGCTGCCTTAAAGGAGGCAGTGATACGCCCTCTCCTGATGAGGGCTTCTCTGGATGCAGTAGTATATGGTAACTACTGGGCTATTCTTGAAGGAAACAGATTATCTGGATCCATTTCAGTCTGGTTTTTGAGTAGGATTTGACACTGAAACGGCCTTAGTTGCTCTAATTGATGACCTACGCTGGGAGAAAGAGAAATCTTCCTGGATCTCTTAGCTGCTTTTGATACCATTGATCATGGAATTTTACTGCACTGACTGTATGGGATGGGAGTAGGAGGCACTGTTCTGCAGCGCTTCCACTCCTACTTGGAGGGCCAGTTCCAGAGACTAGCATTGGAGGATTTCTATTCAGCCTCCTGGCAATTAAGTTGTGAGATGCTGCAGCATTCCATACTACATCTCATGCTGTTTAATATCTACATGAAGCCACTGGGGGAGGTCATAAGGGAGTTTGGAGTGGTGTACTATCAGTACACTGGATGACATTCAGCTCTGTTTCTCATCTGTCATCTGAGTCAGGTGGGACTGTGCAGGTGCTGGAGATGTGCGTGGACGTTGTAATGGGCTGGATTGAAGACCAATAAACTGAAGTTGAATCCTCATATGCTAGAGGTTCTGGGGTTTGGTGGTTCTTGGATCTGGAAATTTGGGTAACAGCTATTCTGGATGGGGTTTCATTCCCCCTGAAGGAGCAGGTATGCAGCTTGGGAAGGGTCCTAGATCCATCTCTATCACCAGGGGCCCAAGTGGACTCCATGGCTTGCGGTGCTTGGCACCAGCTTAACTGGTGCTCCAGCTATGATATTTCCTGGACAGAGATAAGCTAACCATAGTATTTCATGTGCTGGTAACCTCCTGATTACTGTAACATGCTATACTTGGGGCTGCTCTTGAAGAAGACTCAGAAGCTGCAGTTAGTGCAAACATGCAGAGCGACTGCTGGTCAGAATATCCTATAGACTGCACAGGATATGAGCCTTAAAAAAGCTTGCACTGGCTGCCAATATATTTCCAGTCTGAATTCAAAGTGCTTGTGATAACATTTAAAGTCCTAAACAGCTTGGGACCCTGATACTTGAGGGAGTGGGTCTACCCATATGTGCCTGCCTGAGGATTAAGGTCTGCTGGAGTGGCCCTCCTCTGTATCCCACTAGTGAGATTAGTACACTGTGTTGGGACATGCGGGAGAGGGCCTTTTCAGCCATGCTACCCCCAAATGTGGAATGCCCTCCGCCTGGAGGTCTGACTGGTGCCTGCACTCTTTGTCATTTAGGCACTGAGATAAAATTTGGCTGTTCACCAAAGCCTTAGGACCTTATTAATTCAACCCAAGATTGCTATTTATGTTTTCAAAAACTTTTTAAAAAATCTGTTTTCAGCTCGCTGTATTTGTTTAATATGGTTTTAACTTACTTGTATTTTCCTATTTTTAACCTGCTTAATCTGTTTTAATGCTATTTGTAAGCTGCCTTGACACCTCCTGATATAGGGAGTTGGGTATAAATATTTTATTAAATAAATATATACATAAACAACCTGAAATACCTATGCTTAAATATCTGAAGAGATATCACATAGAAGATGGAGCCAACTTGGTTTCTGCCGCTCCAAACACTAGGACAGAAACCAATGGATTGAAATAAAGGAGATTCCATCTAAATATTAGGAAGAACTTTTTTACTGAAAGAACTGGGCGACAGTGGAATACATTGCCTTGAAGGCTGATGGGCTTTGAAAATCTTTAAACAGAAGTTGGATGGGCTTCTGTTAACAGGGAGAGAAGAATAGGTATACACAGCTCCATCATGCCTTAACCCCAGTAGCAGATGAAAGGCCCTCCCTCCATCCCAAGTGCCAATGTTTTGGCCTACAGGAGAGAAAATTAGGCAGTATCTGCCAGACTTAATTCCCTTTCCCTTTCCCACTCCCATTTCCTTTTTCTTGTATTTCATGTCTTATTTCAGACTGTAAACCAGAGGGCACTGAAATGTCAAACTAATTATTTGTAAGGTACCCTGGGAGACTTTTTAGAAGCAGAGTATAAATACTCTTAAGAATGGATGGATGGATGGATGGATGGATGGATGGATGGATGGATGGATGGATGAATGAATGATTTTTTCAAGAGTGTTTTAGTTGTGCATTCCTACATGGCAGGGGGTTGGATTAGATCTCCCTTGTGACTCTTCCAACTCTAAGATTCTTCATTTTTAGAGACCAGTTTCTTCCAGCAAGCATTTAAACCTTCAATTTGTTGATTTTACTATTAGTTTAGCTACTGGCTTTTAAATAGCTTAATATTAAAACACTAACTGTGCTTTATTTTTTGGTTGTTATTTTACTATTTTGAGTTTTTATCAATGTAAACCTTCCAAAAGGTATTTGCCAATTAAGAGTATGTACTTTTAATGAATATATAAATATAAATAATTCTCCTTCAGGTAGTGAGTCTGTGTCTGGGCTAGGATCTACAAAAAAATCCTGCATCTAGAATTTGAGTACTATCAAGAGAAGGCATATAGAAACCCATTCTCTCTGCTATGCTCTTTTCTACTTTCCCCTTTATTAAGGAAGAAGAATGAAAATATTGTCATTCCTAAGCTGTGGTCTGATCTTAGCCCTGACACACTTAGCATCTTAATCAAACCTTGATCTATGAATGCTTGTAATAGCAATAAGTTGTACTGGACAAGGACCACAAGACAGCATGGATGGTGAGTAAATGATTTTCCATCCAAAATAGCCTGCAGTTGAGGGAGATCTGTCTTAGGGATTGCTTGACTGGCTCTCATTAAATTGATTCTTAAACAGTTTGTTAGTAAGCACTTAGAAAAGTGTGATTACTAAAAGGCAGCATGGGTTTCTCTAGAACAAATCATGCAAGCAAATCTCTCTCACTCTTTTTCGAACATTGGTAGACTACAAGAAAACTGTGGATGTAATGTATTTTGATTTTAGTTTGGCTTTTGATAAAGCCACCCACATTTTTGCATACAAGTTGGTAAGATGGAGGCTAGATAATGCTATTGTTAGGTGGATGTGTAGCTTGTCGATGGATCAAATGTGAAGAGTGCTCACCAATGGTTCCTCTTCATCCTGGAAAGAAGTGACACATGAGTGCCTTAGGGTTCTATTCTGGGCCCAGTGCTATTCAGAAGCTTTATAAATGACCTCGCAGAAGGAACAGAGGGCACACTCCAAATTTCTAGATGACACCAAATTAGAATGGGTAACTAACACCTCAGAAAACAGAATCAAGATTCAAGGTGACCTTAGCAGATTGAGGAACTGGGCCAATCTTATCAAAACGTATTTCATCAGGAGTAAATGTAAAATAAGGGATGGTGAAACCTGGCTTGACAGTAGGATGTGTAAAATTTATCTAGGGTTTTAGTAGAACACAAGTTAAAAACAAATCAACAGCATGATACAGCTGCCTTCCCCCTAAAAAAGGCCTATGCAGTTTCAGACTGCATCAAGTATAGTGCCTAGATTGAGGAAAATAATAGTACCGCTCTGTTGCTTTTGTCAGGCCTTGGCTAGAGTACTTTGTTCAATTTGGAGCATCACAGTTTAAGGATATCAGCTAGAAAATCTCCAGGGGTGGATGACAGACAGAGAATGGTTGGGCAACCAAGCCCTATGAGGAAGAATTGAGCATATGTTTAATCTGGAGAAGAGATGTTTAAGAGATTAAATAGTTATCTTCAAGTATCTGTTAAATGGTAAATGGAGAAAGCTTACCATTACTCCACAAAGTAGGACCCAAGTCAGTGGACTCAAATTAAAAGAGATTCCAACTAAACATTAGAAAGAACTTCTGGATGTCTCAACAGCAGAACAGATGATCTTGGATCTCTCACACAGGAGGTTGAATGGCCTTCTGTCAAAGATACTTAGTTGTGGATCCATTCTTTTGGCTGTGGGTTGGCCTTAGATCAGTGGTTCTCAACCTGTGGGTCCCCAGATGTTTGTGGACTTCAGCTCCCAGAAGCCCTGAGCATTGACCTTCTGGGAGCTGAAGTCCACAAACATCTGGGGACCCACAGGTTGAGAACCACTGCCTTAGATGATCCTTTGGATTCCTATCAACTCTAAAATTATGATTCTGTCCCACTGAAGAGGCACTGCTCCTTCTATGTCTTGTGTAAAAAGCGGAGATCAGCCTTTGGTCCCAATTTGCTGCTTTGCCAAAGGGTGTTACTAAAAATAGCCATATGGTAAATACTTGTTAAGAATGCTAGACTACCCTGATGTCCCTTTTGTAAAAGATGCATCAATGTGAAACTGATGCATCCAACACAACAGAAAATCAGAGTATGCCCTCCTTTCTTGATTCGAACTTGGGGAAGAAATGGAGTAGGAAGGTGTAACTGGGATTCTCTGGATCCAAACTGAGCTTACTTTTCCCCCAACTCTAACCACAATTAGATTGCCAAATTTTGTGATAACACAAGGTACAAGTTATTATAATATGATAGGTTTACACATTTATTGGATAGCAATTACATACATAAATACATATATAATATGGAAGCCACAGGTTCCAAGAACTCAAATAATGTGTTCAATGGCTTTTCCTCAAAAAGCATTGCTCACGTCAGTGGCCTGGAATTTTCCTTGCCCCAGCAGATCTGCACCTGGTAAAGGACCAGCAACCCTGGGTAAGTCATGTGGTCCCTTCGCTCTTTCACAATTGGTTTTCACAAACCTCAGGAGATTAACAACAGCAGCTGGTGTGATGCCAGGGATGCGGCTTGCAGCTCCAATCTAGGAAGAGAAAACACAAAGGTGAGAACAGAACTCATTTTCATTACTCTTAGCACCCTCCCCAGTCCTGTAAAAAGAAAACAATTAACAGTGGAAACATTCTTGCATATAATTCTAATTACTCTATGGCAATAAACAGGGTAACAAAGATGGATTGTGGGTCCAAAATTATTAACAAAGAATCACCATACCCCACCACTCCCAAGCACTTGAAAGCTGCATTAATCATTAATCTTGGCATTTCCAGCAGAACCAAATGTGGACCTGGTCCATTTGGCTTCCAAACAACCATGAAAATAAAATCTCTAACACACACACACACACACACACACACGGGGAAGGAGACATTTCACACCTTTTACTATTATCACCAGTAGTATTACCCCTCAGCATAATGCCTTTTCTTTTATGTCAGAGCTTTCCAAACTTTTCATGTTGGTGACACACTTTTTATACATGCATCATTTTGTGACACAGTAATTCAGTTTTACTAACAAAGCAGAGGTTAAACTAACCCCTTATAAGAGATACAGACACATACATAAATTGTAGAAACAAAATCTACAAGAACACAACATGTCTCATGAAAACCTTTCATATATTTTTAAAAATGTATGATTTATAAATAATAACATATATTTCCAAGATTGGAGGCAACACATCTATACACTTCAGGCGACACACTAATGTGTCATGGCACACCATTCGGAAAGCCCTGTTTTATGTATTCAGCTAGGCCAGGAAGACAGACACATTTAGCATTTAATTGTCACTCTGTATCTAGATGGTAGCAATACAGTGTTGTCAGGTGTGCTAGATCATGTCCATACACACTATTTCATAACACCCCTTAGCATTTGTCTGAGTGTTCTACTTACTTATGCCTTAACAAGGGAGGGTGTGTGACAGTCTCCATATTTGCAGTTGGGAGGAGGGGCTCAGCTGAGAGACTAGATTGCTTAAAGCTACCTAGCAAGTTCACTAGAATCAGGAATGTCTTCATTTGTGATTCAGTTTCTTAGCCATTATGCAACACTCACTCTTTGCCACAGAGAATTGTGTAAGTCTGCCTTTCTCAAGCTTCTTACCCTGGAAGAATCCTTGAAATAATTTTCTTTTCTCAGGGATCCCCTGCATTAAAATTATTATATTTACAGTTCAAAACAAAAAGTTGTTTTTTCACTTGCATTCTGTTGTGGAACCCCTAGCAATCTCTCATGGAACCTGAGGGTTCCAGGGAACCTTAGTTGAGAAATCATGGTATGAGTCATTATGCCCCCTTTTTTTGTGTATTTAAAAGTATAGAGAAGAATTGTGGAAGTTTTGCACCTCCTGAAAGATGGTTTGGGTTACAACTCTCACCGCTGTGCTGACTAGACCTTCTGGGAGTTCATATTTAAAACATGTGGAAGGCCAAAAGCTCCCTGCCCCAGTATACAGTTTATGACACAGCCAAAAAGATATGTGAGACTGCTCCAAATTTTGTCAGATAGCATAACAGGTGAAATCAGAGTAGAATAGTCTGGCAGGCCACCACAATTACAGCATAGTCCTATATGCATCTATTTGGGAATAAGTTCTACTGAGTTCAATGAGAGTTACTCCAAGGTAAGCACAGTAGCAGCACTACCACATAGAACTACTTGATGTGGATAAATTTCTCTTGCTGCTTTCATTTCCAGATTTTTTAAAACAAAACTCAGTGACAGAGCCTTGTCTTTTGTTAAATGCTCCCACTGCTTTCTCCTTGGTTCAGAATGGAAATTCTTTTAGCTTTTTCTGCTGTCTCTAACAACGGACAAGGTTGAAGGACAGACACACAAATCAAAACTGGCAAGACAGTCACCCCCTCCTTCAAACATTACAGCGTTTCTTCCATTCAGACCCAAACCAGTGGGTTTGAAATTACTAAATGCTTTCAAACCACATCTAAAATCCAACACAAGCACAGCATCCATTAAAAATTCTGCCCCCTTGAATGCCAGTACATTACCGTCTGTGGACGGTGGGAATCCAGTTTCTCTCGTACTTCCTGGGATAATGATGCATTGATAGCAAAATAATCCAGATCCTCTGGCAACTGGAGAGCCTCATCTCGACGCACTTCTTCTATTTCTAACCTCTGATTGGACACGTGCCATTCGTACACAGCTTGCAAAGAGGACAACCGCAGAATAACCAAAGAAAATAAGAATGAGGAAAGATTTTAAAGAAAATCCCAAATATACCAAAAGACTTGGCAAATCTAAGACTTCTGCTACATCTATCAGTGTCAACTGATAATAATGCTCACTATCCTGAGTGGTAATATTTGCAATAAAAATAATGTTTAATGGCTGAACTTTCCTTGCGGTCCATGTGGTTTGTCTGGTATTTACAAACAGTCCAGTCCTAGGCAATTTAATTCAGATGCAAGTCCGCTGTGTTTTATGAGCTTAACTCATTAGTAAGTGGGTTGACAACTGTACGTTACCTTGAACTACGCTTAGAATTCTGGGGAGAAAGAAAACGAGGGTCTCTCTCACAGGCAATCTCTATCTATTGAGCTAATAGCAGCAGTGGGGTTTCACAGAGATCCAGAATATGTTATGGAATTGGAGGGAATTTCTGGTCTGAGCTTTTGTCTTTGGCCCCGCATGCACTGAAGGAAGTTTCTCATTGCTGACTTGCTGGACATACATATACTCTATTTAGAGTCTGCTGGGGATTTGTACCTTCTATTTTCAGCCTCTCTGCCAGTTGTCTCCATTCAGCAAATTTTTTCAGGGCTTCTGGGACAGCTCTTGCCAGGATCTCCATATTGACCCCTTGGTATTGAAGAACATCTAGCGCACTAAGCAAACAAAAACCAAGTCATCCTGATTATCAAGTCGGTAAAATGTTTTATAATAATCAGAGCAGGGTGGGATGCAAAATGACAGAGTAAACACAGCTTGGTTAATATCCATTCCCACAGAATTTCAGGATCTTGACAGATTTAAAGGCTTCACACGAGTTCATATTGTGTGGTGTGACTATCTAGGAATGTTCTCCATGCTACAGGTTCATGAGCAAAGCAATATGGCTATCTTAGCTAAAGAAGTGAACAAGGGCAGAGCTTTAAAGTTATTTTTTGAGTGGAGCAACCAGAGTAAAATATGTGAAAGAAATACGATTAAAAAGCTCCAGCTAATCTAAGATCACTTCTAAAGGCTTCAGTTTTGAATCTGCAACCAAGAGTTTGTTACATTGGGACAGGAAACTGTGAAATTACATATTGTTTCTGAAGGAAAGATATCCTCATTATGACACACCACTAATCGTATTGAAAAGTTCAGCAGAAAGCACTAAGTCTGGTCTCTTGTTTCCAGGGCAAAAGTTCATATCCACCAGTGCTGCAGCACAATTGAAAAGAAAGCCAATTACTTCATCCTTCTACAGAAACAGATGGGCAGCTTGGTGCATTTTCTGCCAAGCACCATCACAAAAACAGTGATCTTAGCAGCCAAGTAATCTCCTTTAAAAATACAGACTATGAGGCACAACATTTCTGTATGCATCTCTCTTTCACGCCTCACAAAAATAAAACTCTAGATCAGGGTTGGAGTGCTGCAGAGTCTGGAAAGCTGCATCACTCTGTCATTGCAACCACCATTTTGGGTAAGTGGGTAAAAATATGTGTGTGTGTGTGTGTGTGTGCGTGCACATGCATGTGTGCCAGGGTCTTTGGGGATTGGTGGGGATTCCAAAGGCTGTATGATTCTTGATTCTGCCCCCAAAAGAGAACTGTCCATACCTGCAAGGTGAACTACGCTGAGTACTTATGGTAGCCTTTGGAACAAGCTGGGCCCATTTTGTGGAGCTGAACTGAACAGACTTTAGGACTTCCATTCCTTCCTCTAACGTTGCTTTCATCTGAGATGCTTGCTCATATCGGTTTTGGGACACACATCCAGCTTCATTATAACCTGGAGAGACAGTACCCCCACCCCAAAAAAGAAGGAAAAAACAAAAACATGAAAGAAGGAAGAGGAGCAGGGTCATCTTGGAAGTTACTTTTTTGGGCCATAGTCCCAAGAATCCCTCAACCAACATGGCCATGGGAATTGTAGTCTGAGAAAATAACACTTGCAAGCTCTGGAAGAAGAAGACAGAGTTCTGTGAATGCAAAAGGTAACTGGTAGAGCAGAGTACCTCGGAAAGTGAGCCTGCTGTCAGCATTATCTGGGCGCAGAGACATCCGGAACTCCACGCGGCTTGTGAACATCCGGTATGGCTCATTGGTGCCAAGAGTAGTGAGATCATCTATCAACACTCCGATGTAACCCTCAGTGCGGCTAACAACAAAGGGAGGCCTCCCTTTGACTCGCAGGCCAGCGTTGATGCCAGCAATTACACCCTGCACCAGAAAGCAAAATGGTTACAGGAGGTAAGAGGAAGTCAGGGTATGTACGGAAGGCCCAGTGTCCTGGTCTGTTTGAGCTATGCAGCACTTCTGTGTCCACTAGGGTGGGGAGGGAGAGTGGAACACAGAAGCTCCATGTGTAATATGTGATACCAGACTCAAGCAAATCTCAACAGTACTGTTAAATGCAACTGTAAAGAAGTACCAACTCACACAATGCAGAACTCGAAAATACTACTGCCCATGGAACTCTTATTTCCCTTCAACAACTAGATGGCATCTGAGTGGTTCTCCAATCTAGCACTGAGGCAGTTTATGAGCAAGGCTAAGAAGTTTAGTAGTAAAGATGCTCACAACTACTACACGGTGCTTTTCTTGCTTACCTCACAAGTACAGATCCACATTATCTCTACTGTAATATAGAAAAGGATTTAAGGCATTGTCTGGAATTCTGTTAGGGAGTTATGCCAGCATAACATCTGGTTATGCTCATAGCTGTATTATTTAGACACTTGTGCAAGTAGGTATTTAATACCCCATTATTTAAGAGATTCCCATTCTCTTGCAGAGCAATGATAACTCTCCAACATCATGATACTAACAACTGTCAACCCTCTTGATGCTATTCCCTCTGTGCAAATAAGCTTTATGCTCTGCCAGCAGGAGCAGGATCTTGGCCACAATATTTAAGTAACTCTTTTGTTGGCTGTCCACTGGCATGGTGAAGATGGCTTTACAAAAATAAATGAATAAATAAATATATCACAAATCAATACAGGAAACCTATATGGAATATGAGCGTTATGGCAATCTGACAGAAACTTCAAGGTGGTAGTAGCCACAGCAATGGCCAACAGAAAGCCTCATTTGGTTTCCTTTAACTCGTATAGATAGCAATGTTGCTGAGGTGGTTGTTAGAAAATTTCTGGCATTGATCCGACAAAAGGTCAGCTAATGCGAAAGGACAGGGAAGGCAAAATGGTTTTCAGTTTAAGTTTCTCCAAACTCTTTCCTGTGGGTGGGTGGGGGAGAGAGTGCTAGAAAACAGATATGGAAAAACAGGGGCCTAGAAATTAGGAGATAGGAACACTCAAGGTCGCCTTGAAGGCTGATTGGAACAACATGCAGAGTAACGAAGAAGGGAGGCAAGAAAACTGGCAGAGGGGAATTTAACTGCAGAAGGCTAGAAGTTGTAGAAGTTATGTCACCAAAATGCACCATTTTCACCCATGCAACCTCCTTGGCTCAAAAGTGCCTCATGGTCTATAATGTTAACTAGTAAGGGTGGGAAAACAGGAACAGTGGTCAGTCAGACTCTCACTTCTCTCTGTCCAGCCTCTATGGCTTCCTGCCTTCCCCACCCTCCCACACGTCCAAGCTGCAGTACTGATACTTCCTTTTCTTCTTTCCTCACTCTTTTACTTCTAGGAAAAGACTTCAGTAATTCATCTTACAGTAGTGCATAAAAAAAAAAACTTTCAGTGAAACCTCTAGCCTCACTGATTTCCTAAAGTGGAGACTTAGAGACCAAGACAAAAGTTCTGAAAGTTACATATTCTTTGCGCTTGTGTATTTTGGTAAAAAATAATAGGATATGGGTCAGCAACACTGGACTAACAGGAGCAGTACTGTGGCAGAAAAGAGCCAATGCCACAACAGGAAGATGTTCTCTCAGCACTATAACTCACCTTACTCATTGTGTTCCAGAATGTCACGGAAAAATACATTTTGCGTATGTATAAGGAGGCATGTCCTGAGCACATGTAGTAACAGGTAGGAATCACTTTATCAATTTAAAGTTAACTAGCTAAATGATCTTGGTTGAACACCTCTAGTTAGCTATGAAATTTGATAGCACAGAAGATTTTTAACAAGCATTATCCACTTTCTGCTGCAAGCTTTCCCCACTTTATTCACCTGGGCTGCAGCTTCCTCATAGCCTGTTGTGCCATTTATCTGCCCTGCGAAGAAGAGGCACTGAATGAGACGAGACTCCAAGGAGGCACTCAGCTGACGTGGGTCCAGATAATCGTACTGAACTCCATAGCCTAGAACAGGGAAAATGGATAAAAGAGTGACTGAAGGAACAGTCTGTTTGACAGATCGAAACAGGAACAGGTCTGCAAAGTTGCATACTTCCAAGTATTCAGAAATGCATGATTTGCTGTGCATATCTGTTAATAAAACTTTCTTTGATGGTAAACAGTGCAGAGCTTGGAAATGGATATCAATGACAGCTCATGTGTTATCCTTACTTTCTTTCAAAAGCAAATCACTGTTCATTACTTATTAGTGATGTTGCTTCTTATTCCCAAGTATTTCTTTTTTTTAAAAAAATGGGAAGCATAAAAATAATGAAACCCCAATTTTCTGACCCTCCCAAAATAATGTTTAGAAGCAACATTTACAACAAATGTTACACCAAAAACCCTAACAATGCATACATTATTTTGAAAAGTAACACTACGTCCCCTACATTATCCCTATGAGTAATGTATTGCAAGTAAGTAGTTGTAAGGCTCCACTTCCAAGCTCTGAGGCACACCCACCACACTGAATCCAAATCACATGAAAGGTGACATGTAAATGCTCTTAATATATCTTGATATTGCGTATAATAAAAGTGTTTATCCAGCTCCACGACCAGAGTACCTCCACCTGCTTTGTGCCACTAACCTGGCTGTACCATTTTAGTTTTTTCCAAGCCCCTAATATGGGTGATGAGCTCCTCCTGGATCTCAGGTGGCAATGTCATTGACATTCCTTGTGGGTAGATAACATTGGAATCCAGGCCCTCAGGCTCAAGCCAGACCTGATGCACACGATTTGGGAAACGCAGAATTTTGGACTCAAGTGAAGGACAGTACCTAGGCAAAGGAATAACCAGCCAAATCAGGATGCTGACATGGTGAAGAGTCTAAGAGAAATTTTCATGATCCTCCAAAAGAATGGCAGAGATTGGATGCTGGCAGTGGCCTAGAAACAGAGTAGAGCCAACACTCTGTCACTGCTCTCAGATACTATCTCCCTACCCATGGCAGATTGGTTCTCAGGATAAACAACTGCAGCGTAAGGTAGTCATACTGCCAGCACCTCTTCTGACCAACTCATTCTGAGTCAGAGAAGCTCCACATTTTACAAAATGTCCTCAGGAGTCAACAGAGACAAAGGGAAATCTGTCCCACTGCTTACCTAACTCAAGCTTCGGGGGAAAAAATTGCGAGCAGCAATGAGCCAAAAGGCCAGTTAGGTATCTGCTATAGTACTAGGACTTTACAGAATAATCAGCTGTTCCTGTGTGCCTTCAAGTCATTTCTGACTTATAGCAAGCCTAAGGTGAATCTATCACAGGGTTTTTTGTGGCTGAGTGTGATGCACCCAAGGTGACCCAGTGGGTTTCTACGGCTGAGCAGGGAATCGAACCCTGGTCTCCAAGGTTGTAGTCCACTGCTCAGACCACTACACCACACTGGATCTTACAGAATACCCAGTACATATATCTTATTTATTCATTTATTTCCTCAGGGCTCCTGAGGCAATGCCAGGAGACACATAACTGTATTTGCATACACTTTGCCCCATTGGCCTGGCTGCTGTCCTTCCATCCCCCTCTCTTCCCTTGTTGTATAGAAATTTGTAACCTCTATAGAGTTCTGACTTCTTTTTTATGTTACTCTATTAAGTATCATGTATTTTGACAGCACTTTACCAATAAATAATGTAAAGGAGCTTTACCGGGGTCCTCTTGTTGTCTCTCTGACATGGTTGTTCAGGTGCAGATTATCACGGATAATCTGCTCCACTTTGGGGTTTGTGTGAGTGATATAACAAGACAGCTGATCTTCTGGCTGAAACAGAGTAAGAATCACCTGGGTTCAATGTATGAGTCAGATAATTTTTGTGCATATTGATCTTCTTAAGTATTGCTTAGGTCCTTACTTAATCTGTTTCCTCATACCACGAAAGGTATAAGTGCACTATAAATTGCATTCCCACAGCACACTATAAAAGTTGTAATTTTCAACAATACTATTGTTATATTAATTAATTACAGAACGGTCAATACATTAATTAATTAATTACCCAATACGGGACCTAAAGTGGCTTATATAAACAATGTATAGCTAAAACAATTGTTGTTGTTATTGTTGTGTGCCTTCAAGTGGTTTCCATCTTATGGTGACCTAAGGTGAACTTATAACGGGATTTTGTTGGCAAGATTTGTTTGGAGGGTTTGTCTTTGCTTTCCTCTGAGACTTGTCCAAGGTTACTGAGTGGGTTTTCATGGCCAAGCAGGGCTATGAACCCTGGTATCCTAGCATCCTCGTCCAACTCTCAAACTACTATATCATGCTGACTCCCACAGCAAAATCAATATGCGATTTAAAAACCATTAAACAAACAATTCAATTATAATTTCAAATTAAAAGTTAAAAACACAATCAAAACATAGTAAAAGATGGCACACTCAACCTAATCACTTAACAGCCAAAGGCATATTGAGATAATAAGATCTTTGCCTGCAGAGAGGTGGCAACTGAGCCTCCTTTGGGAGGGTGTGCACAGCCAAGAAGCAGCCACTAAGGCAGTCTTCACCAGGTGAGCCTGGGAGGTAGTGAGACAGAGAGAAAGCCCACCCCGAAGAGTGTTAAGACGTGGGCTGTCCATATGGTGAGATACAGACTTAAGCAATGTTGAACTGTTAGAATGCAAAGAGACAGAAGCACTTCCTTGAATCCAGATTTAGTTGTATACAACCAGAAGGAGAGAAGAGGAATCTCCCATCCTCCACATGACAGCCCCTCCAGCTGGCTGACATTGTTGTACATGGGATATAGGATCCCTGTTGAATGGGGTGAACTATTGTTCAGAAGTGAGGGAGATCTTTGACAATTGGGCCAAAACAACATTTGTGTAAATAGAGCTCTTCTATCACTGGATGGTAGATCCTGGATCAAACCACTGAGCACACATATGTCAGGTCAAATCCTGAAGGTATCTGCTAGGAAGAAATCCAAAAGCATTTCAGTGGAATTTACTTCTAAGCAAATAAGCTCGAGATGACATGGTTTAGTGATTTAGCAAATCATTAAGATCCATATCTGGACATTCATAACACTCCTGACCCTGAGTAGTTGTCATTCATCTGTCTAAAAAACAGTATTACTGTTCTAAATTTATGGTGGAGATCTTTCAAATGGGTAGTGATAGTTCTTTAAAAAAATGGTCTACTTTTGTATTACTAGGGATCTTCCAAGTAATGTCGAAATCTACTGGTTCTTCATGGTAAATGCCTAAAAAGTCTACTTATACTTGAGAAGAAAATAATGATCAAACACGTGGCTGCCTAAGTTACAGGGCACGTATTTCAGGGAGAGGAGACTGTTAGTGAATGGAGAAGTGGCATAAAACTGTATTTATTTGTTCCACCCAACAGGACTCACATTTTAAGAACAAGATTTGCAAGTCATGAGAGGATACATCTGTCTCTCCCAGTCTGGTGCTTTCCAGACGGGGTTAGATTGTGGTTCCCTTCTTTACCAGCTGTGGTGAAAGACTATGCTGTATGGGTTGGTTGCAGGTGGTATGGGCATCGGATTGGCCAATCTGACTGGGGATGACCAAAGTTGTAGTCACATGTTTCTGTAGGACAACTAGATTGTAGAAAGCTTAAGTGTAGCCACTGACTGCCTCAGTATCTGGAGAGGAGGGGATTCTAGGGAGCTCTTATAATACTCAGCAACTTTTAACAGCTACAGAGAAATGTAATTCTCAATTAAGCATCCCCATCTTTCACATGAGAGTACTTGGAACTTTTTCATATTGAAACACATGTTTGAAAATATCCTACTCATGTGCTGAACTGCTAAAACAATGCAAAGAAAGCCCACAAAGACACACAGAGAGAGAGGGATGAAAAGATTCTCACATAAATGCCATACATTTCTCAGGGCTCTATCCCACCTTAATCCACACAGCTTCACTAAGGAAGCTGAATGGGACAGGAGAACAGTCAGCTGTTTGTTGCTCCAGGACACTGAAGTCAATGGAATCTTTCACCAGGCGAGGCGGAGTACCAGTCTTGAGCCTTCCAATGGCAAAACCAAGTCTCTCCAGAGTCTGAGCAAGGCCAATAGATGGCTGGTCTCCCATTCGCCCAGCAGGGTACATTTCTAGTCCAATTAGGATCATCCCTCTCAGAAATGTTCCTGTGGTCAGAACAACACTGCCAGCGTGTACTCGTCTTCCGTCATCTGATGAGAAAGCATGAAGTGAAACAGAGCAAAATGTAGTACATCAGCTGCTGATCTAATTACAGAAAAAGTGGCATCTTCCTGTTTTGCACTCCACAGGAGTATCATATGGACATTTTCAAGAAAAGACAAAGAAAGGAAAGGAATATCATTTTTCTCCATAAAATCACGCAAGCCAAAAGGATTTGATACTAGTTAGCATCTAATATTTCATTTTCACTCATCTTTTTTTTAAAGAAAGGAAGAACAGAAGCAAACTTGCAAAGTCTACATAGTTTGAACATATGATTTTACTGTTTGTTCAAATCAAATGCGAACACCAAAATGCTACATACTGAACTGACACTGCGTATAACATCCAGAACATCTTGCACAGTGAGGACAATGATCCAGCAAAGCCCAGATAACATCTCAAGTCAGCGATTTTTCTCTACAGGATTCCTGGTGAGACCAAACCCATATTCTAGAAATTCCAAACTTTAGGTTGGTGTAGAACTTTTCTCATTCTGATATACTGAAGCCACATATTTCTAGTTGTCTGAATGCCCTGTCTCAAACATGCAAATTGAAGCTTACTGCTTTCTCATTCAACCAACATACTGAATATTTTTTTCTGGAAGTGGTAAATCTGCAGTGATGTTTAATTTCTGGTCTCCATCAGGTTATTCAGATAGTTGACCACACACCCACAGAAACAAAAAGGTTGTAATTTGAAGAATAAAACTTGCGTCTCCAAATATTCTGGGTCAGAAAGACAAGATGGTGATAGTGATGTCAGTTTTGATTCTCATGGGGCACAATTAAGATCTAGATTGCTACAAATTACTCAGGGAGAGACTGAGTCGACCAATGGAAGAACAAGGACGGAAGCCTGCTGTTTCATTTCCTGGTACCCTGAAACATTTAAATGGACATAGGCACTTCTTCTAAGTAAGGATATGGCTCCCAGTGGCTTTATATAATCATATATGACTCTATGGGCACACAATTTCATCCTCAGATATTCAGATTACTGATATGACTACATAGTCATTTTCAGAACTTGGCAAGCTTACTCATGCTAGTTGAGAGATTCTGAGAGATGTCGTCCAAAAAATAACTTTTCAAGCTCATGCCATTTGAATTGATGAGGACAATAATTCATTAAAGACCTGACAAAGATCACAATCATAAGTATATTATTTGGAAGCAGTGACTGGGACAGCTCCCCTGCTTCCCATTTAATAGGTTCAGAAATGAATTTAAAGAGAACTTTTATAAATGATGTATCTTTGGTATATGATGGCAGAGAAACTGTCTAGAATATATAAGGATGTTTTGAATGCATGCTGGGAATGTGAACGGCATGTGCCTTCATACTATATATGCCGGAAATATGTAAAGGCTAAAAAGTTCTGGGTTCAAATACATAATTTGATGCAGAACATTTTAAAGATTAATATTCAATTAAAAGAACAACCCTCCCTCCACATTTGTGGGCTTGACCTTCACAAATTTGATTATTTGCAAGTTATCCGTACTTCCGTCTTTCTCCTCCTCCTATTCCCTTGCCTTTTGCCCAGGTGCACAAAAGACATGCTGAGGCAAAAAGCAAAGGAATGCAGGAAAGCACTGCATGAAGGAAGGCGTGTGCATGCCTTCTCGCCATTTCCTTGCCTTTTGCTTGGGTATGGAGAATGTGCACCAAGGCAAAAGGCAAGGGATTGGGAGAGGGGGAATGAAGGAGAGAGAGAGTTAATTCCTAGTTTTTCCATGTTTGTTAGGGTTCTGTGCCCCAAACCCTCACAAAAGTGGAGCGGTCACTGTAGAACTGTAGAACTTTTTCTTTTGGGACTTATGGATGATCAGTTAGATAAGAGCCATGGGAAATTACTTCAGTATATGATCACAGCAAACAAAACTGCAGTAGACGCAAAGATGGAAGAACTCAATAATATCTACGTGGGAGGAGTGGCTGTTGAAAGTGACTGAGCTAGTAGAAATGGACAAATTATTGGCTTTGATCAGAGAAAAATTGTTGGAGACATTTCTGAAAGACTGGAAACTCCTTATGACTTCCAGAAAAAAGAAAATCATTTGGCAACTTTTGATTTTGATGTTTTAGCAGAAGAACTGTACAATATAGTGTTACAGAGAAAAGTCTGATAAGTATGTATAACTACCAAAAAAAAAAAGCTGGAAGTCATGCTTTTGTTCTGTATTTTTTTCTTTAAATCTTCCTTTTCTTTCTTCCTTTTTCTCCTTTCTTTTTATTGCATTTTTAATGTATTTAGAAAACTCTTAATAATATTACTTTAAAAGAAGAAATGAGCTGAGATACTTCTTCTAAAACTGAGAAATAATTCAGCTACTTTCCAAATTATTCAAAATGCTAGCCCACGCAATCTATGAAAGCAGGTCCAATGCAAATACATAGAGACAATTCTTACCCTAAGGACTTCTTCCCAGTGCTGTTACTTGTGGAGAAAGAAACAGAACTTGGAAAAGTAATCTTTTTAGACCACAATTCCCTGAACGCTGGCTGGGACAGATTCTCAGATTTGTAGAAAAACTTTTCAAGACTTAGAAAGCAGCCCATGTTTCACGGGAACCTCTCAGGCCCTATAGGTCACTTGTAGATTTTGGCCCCTCTGCCATAGCTTTTTCAAGGTGGAGCCTTGGAAAACAGACCCTCCGTCTAGAAGTGAAGGGAGAAAACTAATCCCAGAAGAAGCCCTACTCCTCAGTACTGACCCAGAATGACTCCACCAACACCACATTTCCCAGGATGCTCCGGCTCTGGCTCTCTAAGTAGAAGATCTTCCACAGATGCCTCACAGACTGTTAGACGTGGAGTCTGGAGAATTTCTTTCTACTGGGAAAATAAGAACTGTTACATGAATGCAGACACACACCTTCAAATAAGATCTTTTAAGGATTAAGAAGGAAGAAACAAACACTCCTTCCCACCCAGACAGCTGATTTCGCACAAACTTTCAAATGATTTTTTTTAATTATTAATTCCTTATCACCAATTTCTTTTTCCAGGAATTTCCATTTCTACATGACATTAATGCCATTTCCACACTACACTCTTATCGCATGATTATTCCACTTTCAACATCCTATGGAATCCTGGGGTTTGCAGTTTAGGGAGGGATTGGCCGGCCCTTCCCTAAACTGCAAACTCCAGGATTCCATAGGATGTTGAAAGTGCAATAATCACGCTATAAGAGTGTAGTGCGGAAATGATCTAAGATTTAACAATGAAGAGGCTCCTTTAAATGTTTTTGATAGTTTGTTTATGGTACTGTTTATGGCACTCAAGATCAACCAGTGGATTTCCATGGCCAAGTGGGGAACTGAACCCTGGTCTCCAGGGTCATAGTCCAACACTCAAATCTCTACACCATGTCAACTAATCATTTACATTTTTAGCATCAACAAGTTGCTATATTTAGATCCTGGATCTGTCATCTGCAGACAGAAAAACTCCTTCCATCCACGAGAAGCTTCTGATCCAATGTAGGGATTACTTTCAATTTCTATCCTTCCGCAGTTGCCTATACTACCCCAAAAATGTTTTTGAAGGGGAAGAAGATCCCTAAAAAAGTGGGGGAAGTAGTGTTGGGGCTGCAGAGGCACTATGATTCCACTTTAATGGCCATGGTTCCATCCTATGGAATCCTAAGCCTTGTAGTTTTAAGTCACTAGAGTTCTCCTGCTCAGCATTTCCCTTCGTAAACCGCAAATCCCAAGATTCCATAGAACAGAAGCATGTTAAAGAACAGAAGTAACTTAAAGTAGAATTATAGTGCTATACCAGTTGAGTCTGGCAGCACCCCAGAACTTTACTCAGGAAATGTTCTGCTAAGACAAAGCTATACCTAGTCCACTGTGAATGAATCACCGAAAAGCAACTTTATTTTACTTCAGCTGTTCATGTGGTGTATATCTATTTCTTTGCTGGGTTTTATTCCCCTTCTTGTTTACTTCCTAGCCATTGGATTCTGCATTGTTTTATGCAAAACTGTATGCATTAAATTTTTATTGTGTACTGACCTATTAACAGTATGGTTATTTCTAAGCACTCCTTTTTTATTTTAGTGTTTACTGCTATTTATTTGACATGTTGTGGCATTAATTTAGGGCATCACATTATAGAAAACTAATATACAAATAAAGGAAAGCATGTGAAGGGCTTGGTTGTTCTCCACCTAAAAATACATATGGGCCATTTCAGAACCAAATTTGATAGCGGTAACCTTAAAAAAAATCAAATTCTGTTTCAGCTATAGGAGATAACTGTTTTTTTCCACACTTCTGGTGAGCATTTCTTTCCCCCCGTCCTAAACTATATTTGAAAAATAAGAAATGCATTAACAAAAATGAATTAAATAATAAATAATAAACATCCGAAAAACTGAAGATCGTATATTCCTGTATTCTCAATATAAGGACAGATGTTTGAACTGATATGGATGCAGACCTTTTTCTCTCCATGAGATTTTTACAAAGAGAAGAAAAGAAACCACAAAACTATTTCCTTTTTTTATATGGCATGTTTCAAAACTCTCCCAGTAAAGTGCTGATTTGGTCATTAAGAAAACAGAAAATAGTTAATTTCAAGGGATGATGAATTAGTTTTTCAAAAAAAATGTTTCTCAAACTGCTTTTCAAGCTAATGTACTTCTTCAAAGATGGAAGGTCTCTGTAGTTTATTTTCTAGAGTAAGAATACATGAAAGTATTTTATCTGCAAGCTGCAAACTGTTAAGTGTATTTTTCAGGAAATTATTCTCTAATGGTGTACCAAAAGATGCATTCCTTACAGAAGCAAACATTTTAACGTCATCTGCCAAACTGACTTTGAACTGTGCAATATCCTTATCAAGCAAATTTCTGCCTAATAAAAAGGCACCAGTTCAAACTGGCCTTGGAATAGTTGGTTGTTGTATAGTTCTGAGGTTTCATTATTTTTAAGCTTGGAAATGATGCTATGAGAATTGTCTGGAGTTATCATTATAAGATAACAAGGTTCTATCAATATTAGAACTTCTCCAATAATGAAAAAATACACAGTGGTTTTTTTCATTCTTTTTAAAACCAAACACTACAGGAGTAAATGTATTGACAATATTTTTTTCCAGCATATCAATGTATATTCCTAAGTAAGTTATGATTTTAATGTTATTGCCCATATCACCTATTGTCACAGCAACTGGTTCTCAAACACCTCCCTCATTCTGAACCAATGCACAATTTTGCAGCAGTTACTAAGAATAATATTAGTTCCCAAGTATTTTTTTATTCAGTATTCTTTTCAGATCATGTTTGCATCTTCACTCTGTTCTGTAAATATGCATTACTAGGCACGAAAATTCAGGGCCACCACTAAACATATCATTACCTATGGAGCTTTTTCAGTCAATATATGGCATAAAATACAACTGAAATGCAAGCTTGATTTTTTTTAAGACTGCTAGTATCAGATTTGGTTCTGAACTGGCCCATACTTAATCACACTCTTTTTCAGTGCAATGAACACTATGCCTTTTACTCCAATAAACCCTCCACCACTAAAGTTTACATTCAGGCTCATTAAGCACAGCAAAAATTCATTTTTGAGAATGAATGTCAAAATCAAACCTTGTATCTGAATGCCTTCTTTTTCAAGATCTTGTCAACTTACTTTTTCAAAAACAAAAACAAAACCTGGGTGTCCCCCAAGCATTAGTCTCAATTTTTTGCCACTGTTAAGAACCCTTCTAGAAATGTCTCAAGATTAGTGGTCTACAGAACACACACTATTTCATTGTCTAGGGACTTCACTTGGATATCCTGCACCTTTGTTCACACATTTACCTAACTGTCCTTCTCATCTTATAAAGAGACCTTGTTTTCTCTGCTGTTCTCTGCATTCTCACCTGCATGTTCTCTTTGTAGAGCTTCCTGTCAATCTGAGCCCGGAGACCCCAGACAGCTGGCCCTTTGCCCTTGTTTAGCACTTTGTAATGCACTCCAGACTGGTCACAGATTCTAGCACAAAGGCCATCTAATGCATCCACTTCTCTCACCAGATGTCCTTTCCCAATTCCACCAAAGGAAGGGTTGCATGACATTTGTCCTGGATGGGACAACAAGCAAATGGTCAGTATGTGATAGACAATGTGATAGACAAGCTACTGGAAGCTGAAGCTTTTGTACTATTTCACATTTGCATGAATGGCAATCTATGAAGGGACAAAATGGCATCAACTGAAAAACATGGAAGAGCAAATGACTGATGTCATTAAATACATAGGCTAAGCCCCGCTTCCCTTAGAGTAATCAAAAACTGAGGGGAGAGGGAGTTGATCACACTTCCTCACATCAGCCCTCCAGGCTCTCCAAAAACGTGATATGCAGGTCCAGTAAATTCTCCAGTCAGTGTGTAGGTGGTGCTGAGAGATGCTGAGGGGAAGAAAGTTCTGGTGTGCTGGACTGCAGCACCAGTGCAACACTGGGTTTAGGCCATAGTTCAATAGGAATGAAATTATAGCCTCACCTTTTCCCATCAAACTTCTAGTTATGTGCAATTTTTCACCCTAAAATCAGCAAACTGATTATTACACAGACTCCTCTTGCTATCATGAGCAGGATTTTTAACCTTAAACCTTGTGAGATGAAAATTGCAAGCTGAGTTTACTCAAGATTAGAGGTTTGCTGGAAATACAGTACAAGCTTCCCCCCATTTATCTGACAGGTTAGGGACCAGAGCACAGCCAGTAAACAGAATTGGTTGAAAAACAGAACCCATGTACTATATTCTAGGGAGCATGAAGCACTTATGGAGGCTCATTTGGGACCAACTGCCTGCACACTGCTTGCAAAGTCTCTCAGCTGGCTTGGAGCTTTCCCCACTTCAGCTCACTCTGCAAGCAGCACGCATGTGCATGCAGTCCCAAGTGAGCTCCATAGGCAAGAACTGATAAAAAAGCAGAACCTCTGTCAAAAAAATAAAATTTGTCCTTATTTTAGAAGCATCAAAAGAGTGAGCCATCAGACAATGGGGAGGCAAAAGTGGGGACTTCCTACAGTATTATTTAAAGAAGCATCTGAGATCATATAGATATTCTACTAAACAATTAGTTTAGGTTACTGGAAAAAGACACGACACTCAGACAGCTGGCAACCTGATGTCCAAAGCTCAGTGTTTTATTCACTGTTCCATTCTATGTCCAGCATTTAAGAGGAAACCAAGACTCTGCTTACTCGTAAATACTTAGCTGGCTGGCATTCTATTAGTGGCATACACACGCATAAGCTTTTCTTATACATGTTGGGCACTGCAGAGATTGGTATTCTCTTCCTCTGCAGCACCCAAAGAGTCTCCCTCCAATTTACTGTACAGCCTCTGAAACCCCCACCCCCAAGTATGGCCATTCCATGTCTCCTGGAGAGGGGGCAGGATAAGAGAAGCACCTTGCTATTTCTCTGTACCCAGAAGCAAAAGGATTACAGAGCCATTGAGAGCTCCAAAAGATTCCATGGATCTCAACACTGACACAATCACTTTGTGTCTGGCTATGGGAACAAAACCAGAAACTTTTCCAATTCTGCCTGCTCCCACTGAAGCATGGGATGGCTGTGCAGGATGTGTGTGTACAGAGGCTGTATGGCAAGTGTGAGGGGAAGCGGTTGTATGGATAAGTCTAGCATAGTTCCACAAGTGGAATTACTACACTATGCTGAGTCACACAGAACTGCAGCTATAAATTGGAAATATCCTGTCATTATGTGGACTGCTTCAATTTTCAAGAATTGTTACCAGTATTTGGTGGAGAAATCTGATCATATATGAATATCCAGAAAGATGAAAACAGTTAAATATTTTCAGACTGATTTCTGTCAGAACCTTGACAGCATTTCTGTCTTTACATCACCCTTTATGCAATCTTTAGTAAAAAGACTACAGACAAGAAGTTCTTTAATGCTGGTAGAGTGTAAGGGGGTGTCTAGTGACAATGTACTTATGCTGTGAGAGGACAACAGCAGCCAGCATGAAATGTCTGAAAAGAACTTTGCATTTGTGTAGAATTGGTCGGGGAAGCATAAATCATCAAGAGGACACCAAACCAAGGCTGCAGTACTATGTCCGCTGGTCAGGAAGTAAGTGCCACTCCACTCAGTGGGACTTATGTTTACATGGCCAAAAATATTACTATACTGTAAATAAAACTTTATCCTGCCAGATATTATGGGGAAAACCCTATAAACAGCTTAAAAAGAGTATTGCTGACATGCAAGCAGCCAGAAAGACAGAAGCTTTCCATCTGCAAATTGGAAGTGATAACTTCCTGAAAATTCAGTAACAATAACAAAATTTGTCTAAGCTTTTTAGTTAATATAGTAAGCTTGGAACATGGCAAAGAGGACAAGGATTCCATGAGGTTGCAATTATATTGCGGAGAATGTAACACACATTCTTATAGTGTTTGGTGTCATTGGGGAATCCTGAGGAATTTGACATTCTTCCATAAAACAATGTTTAGCTTGCACTACTAGGCACAAAACGTCTGGAAACATGGGGGCGTGGACATATTCAGCATGCAAGCCTTTCTTGTAAGACATGAGTGAAGAGGGAATCTTTTCAATTATGTGCCTTGTGAAACTACAACCCCAGCAGCCTTAGCCAGCATAACTCTGAGGCATACTGGGAGTTGCAGTCCAACTGTATCTGGAGGGTAGCAAGATCACCAGTCCAATCTGATTTATAACCAACATTTTAAAAAGATATTTTCGGATTTCAACTACACTACAAGAATAATCATCATTAATCATCCTACCAGCCCCACGTTAAACGTGTTGGCGGGAGAGCTTTCCTATATAGATTTGCTACTTCCAAGTTTGTCAGATAAAGCAGCTCTACAGCAGTTGAAGCCTCAGTATATTGTAGTTACCGCTTTATATTTCATGTATAAAACCCATTTTTTACCCTTTGAAAGTGATTACACCCCAGAATTTCTGCCAGGTCCTCAACGTTTTCCACAAACGGGAATTCATTTTTTGCAAAAGGTTTAGCAACGTGCATCTCCACAGGCCCATACCCACAACTCCTGGGTCTAGCTTTTCAAAGGTAAAGCGGCGTGCTTCCCGCTCTGATTTACCTATGGTGTCTATTTTGTGCGTGACGAGCAGCGTCCGGGCTCCTACCCTCGCGGCCGCCGCCGCCGCCTCCGTGCCCGCGTGCCCACCGCCGATGACAATGACGTCATACTTCGAACCGCTGGCGTCACCCTGAGACAAGCTGGCTTCTTCCCTCACCCCCTGGAACCAGGTCCTGGAGGTCCGGGTCGCCGCGAGGCGGCGTCCCAGCCTGCCGCTGCTAGACAACAGCATCAGGCAGTCGAACAGAAAAGCAAAGAACAGCCACTGAAACACGGAAGAAACCGGGAAGGGGGGCGGCAAGAAGCAACCTCAGGCTTCCTACCGGCCACCTCTCGTGGGCGCCGCCATCTTGCCTACGACGTTTGGCAGAAAGCTGGGCAGGAGGGGCAAGCCCTGCAGAGGGCGCGGTGCGATTTTGCGCATGCGCATTAGCGAAAGGCGTTGAAGACCGAGGGAAGAAGAGGAGGTTGATCTATTGTCAGGAGCCGCGACAATAGATCTTTTTTAGGATCTGTTGCCTGTACGTATCTACAGTATTATATGGTTCAGTTCTCTATGTGTCAGTTTCCCTGAGTTCAGCGGGTTTTCTAGTAAATGCGAGTAATAAGATTGTAGGTTTAACGTGAATGCAAAAAGAATGCGTGTCCAAAAAGAAGTAAGCTTTCACTGTATTGGTTGCACGGTTAGTACCTTTCAGATTACACTTTTAAACTCCCAAGCTAAATTAAGTGTTGCACGTTTTTTGTGTTTGAGATTTTATATTACAAGTGTGTGGCCCTTATCACCAAACAAATAAATACTGTATCGTCTTAAACTACAATGATTCCTACAGACTTACAAATTTATTGCACCAGTTAGCTGCAGTAAATCTGCTACTGCTTAGCAGGTGAAGTGGAGTGGGTCTGTTTATACCAGTCTAGCACTCAACAGCTCCTCCTCTTCCTTTATAAGATAGTGTTGGTTGAAGGTCTGTCTAATCTGCCATATGTTTTCTATAGTGGCAAATACTGAAATTAAGACATTTACAATTGACCCTCCACATTCACTAGGGTTAGGAGTGCAGGACCCTAACAAAAGTGGGAAAATCACAAATATCAAAACATACGCATATGTGCGTGTGGGAAGGGGACTGAGGCATGGGCACAGCAGGCAGCCAAGGTCCAAACCAGGCGAGGGAAAGGGGGTGGGTCTGCAGGGGGCCCCTACACTTCTATCACACCCATCTCCTTCCTTGGGGGTGTGGGGGGCATTGGGAGAGGCTTCGTGGGGCTGAGAAATTGGGCTGCAAGCTGACCTTAGCTGGCAAGGCAGCGGCTGATGGTGGAGGAAGAGAAGGACTAGAGGTGGGTTTTTAAAGGCTTGTGGGACCTAATCAGAGCCACCGAGAAGGAAGGTTCCCCTGGAAAAGAAACACCTGAAGTGGGGAGCAAGGGTTGGAAAAACTCACAAATAGTCAAATCTGTGAAAGTGAAACCCGCAAATGTGGAGGGCTGACTGTTCCCATAACAGTTCCCATAGCTTAGGCGTGCTCCCAAGAAGAGTCCAGAAATCTAGGTAAACTGTATTGATCTGTATCAACAAAGTTTACATCTCCACCAAGAGCAGGTATTTTCTAAAACTAATGGTCTTAATTGCTCACTCAAGATGAAGCCACACTAAAGTACTTTGCATTGAAACAAGGGCAGCTTACAGTATATTGTTGCTGAGAAAATCCACTTTTTTCCCACCTATTGTGAGCAGAAGGAGCAGGGAAAGCTAAGTGGCAGTTACAATCACTGTCTTTGCTAATCAAAAAATGCTGATGCTCTGATCCAGTGAGTCTGGGCTCGACTGCACTCTTGGCAATGTCTCAACACATGCTTCTATGGAGGCCTATGAAGGAAACAGACCTCTGCAGTCTAAGCCCAGCCCTGGCCAAAATGAGCTTCAGTGCTATATTGCTTTTTTATATGAAGCCTTAATTTAGGCAAAGGTAGTCCTCACCTATCAAATCTAGTTATAAGGCCAATGGCAATATATAAGGGTGAATGAGAAAGTCAAGATTTGTTTAGAGGGGTGTTGATTGGTTCCAGCTCAGAATCAACTGTAATTGAAATTGCTTTGTTTGGCTTGGTTCTGCTGCAGGCCAGTTCAGTAACCTGAGGCCGATTCACACTACAGAATTATAGCACTATTATTCCATTTTAACTGCCATGGTTCTGTCCTATGGAATCCTAAGAGTTTCAGTGTCGGGTGCTACATTTGTGATTCTCAGCCAGAGAGATCCTGCAGTGCCTTTGACCACACTATAAACCCCAGGGTTCTATAAGAGGCAGCCATGGCAGTTAAAGTGAAATTGTAGTACTGTAGATGTTGTGTGAAATGGCCTCAGTTCACCCAGCATACATGAAGCAATCAGTTTTGAGTTCAGATCATAAGAAAAAACAGATTGCTTGCTGTAACTGTAGTTTTTTGAGTAGTCATCTGTACCCTCACACAAATGTTTTGTGACCCCAATTGGAACGTTCCAGAGCTGAATAGCATTGGTGGAAATCCCACCCCCCATCTACCATGGATGTCTTAGCCCACCATAGCTACTGTCCCCTCAGTTTCAAAGTCCACTGAATTAAATGAACAGGGGGACCTGAAAGAGAAGGAAGGTAGAACAGGTTGTGTGAGGGCACAGTTACAGGTAAGTGACCTGTCCTTTTTCTCTATGCCTCACATAAATGGGTGCTTACCAACAGATGGTGGGTCAGGTCACTCGAGAAGAGCAGACAGAACATGGCTGAACTGGGCATCTGCCCTCACCATGCAGTTCAATCTGTAGTACTGGAGGAATGTGGATGGCTGAGAGCATGTTATGGGTTTGCAGAGGTCAGGCAACAGAATTACCCAGAGCAGAGCCACCAAAAAAGCCACAGCCCTTGTAGAATGAGCCTTGAAACAACAAGAATAGGCTGGTGTGCGAACTCATAAGAGAGTTGTATAGTCTGTACCACTCATTTTGACAAACACTGTGAAGATGCTGCACCCACTTTTGGGTCTTCTGTAACAGCAACAAAAAGTGCCTCTTCACTTGATATAGAAGGCCAATGCTTGCTGAACATCCAAGCAGTGAAGTGAAAAGATGAGGGAAATGACAAGGTCCACAATGGTCTCACTGGTGATCTGGACCTCAAAAATGAAGACGAGGAGGAATGCTACCAGGAAGACTGGTATGGCCTCTGATGTTGATGGTGAGCACCAAAACCCATCTGCCTGGCTGTCATCCCCTCCATAAAGTGGTGATCTATTGCCTTGTCCATTTTTGCACTGAAGAGACCTTCATCATCAAACAGCAGGCCCTTGATATGATGCCTCATATCCTCAGGCAGCCCCGCTGAACACAGCCAGGCATACCATTGAAGTGCCACCACTCTTGACAGTCAGCCAAACAGTGAGCCAGTTGTATTTGCTGTCAAATGCATATGCTTCTTTCTGGAAGAGCCACGTTTCTTTGACTGCTAGGAAGGTATGGAATAAAGTTGAGTATTTTCTCCTAGAGGAAGCATTGGTAAGAAAGTCCAAGCATCTGCCCTCCCTATCAGTAGGGGTCCAGGGAGTACACTTGCCACCCTTCGTTTGAGACACCTCTACCATGATTGAATTTGGTGGAGGATGGCTGAAGAGAAATGATGCTGCTTTGAGCACTATGAAGCTGGTGGAAATGAGGCTGGTTTGATCCAAGACTGCTTTATGAGGGCTTGGAGGGCTGGCAGAGGGGGAATGATGGCTGGAGTTGGTGTCTATAGTTTACCATTTGAAAGACTGGGTTGGATACTGGAGGTGGTAGAACTGTAATATTCAGACCCAGAAACTTTGCCATGTGCAGAATGATGTTTATGAAGGCCTTGACATCTGGCTGCAATGGTGGTGTGGTGTGGTGTTGTCCATTGCTTTTGTATGAGAAGAAGTAAAAAAAAGTAAAAGGAAATAAGTCCTAATCTTCAGGGCTGTCCTGTGACATAGTTTGCTGAGATGCATGAGCAGGTAGAGACACTGTAGTTACCAGAACTTCTGTAATGTGGGGAGCAACCTGGAACATAGTTGAGGCAGTAGTCAGAATAAAAGCAGAGACTAATACAGCAGGAGCAGGAGATGTTGAAGGATAGGGAAGGATGCTGGGAAGCAGAGGTGTATAAACTGTAGATGTAAAGAAAGTACTACAACAGCAGTAGAAGAATGTGGACACCTGAATACTGCAGCTTTTGTGCAAGGTGGCACAGATAGAGGTTGGCGGAGGAGTGATGCTCACCTTTATGGTGTTGGAGGACCTGATGGTGATGATCATCTGGAGTCAGCAATGACTGATGTGGAGGAGACTGACATGGAGACTGAGACCAATACCAAGCATGGGGGAGTGTTGAGATGGTTGGTAGCACTCAAACTTGCGATAGTGGTACCTATCTTGATAGGATGGTGAGTACAAGTGCTACAACCTGGGTGTTTTTTTCCACAAATGCTCCTGTCAGTACCAGTCTATGTATGATACTGAGGCATATGGAGAATCTTCACAATACTGATACTCTTGGTATGATGGTCATAAGAATGCTCCTTATGTAAGCATTCTTCACCAGTCTGATGTTGGTGAAGGAGGCAGTGGTCCGCATCTGGGTGACTTGGTGCAGATACAGTATGGACTAAACTTCAGAGAGATGGTGAACCAATAGAGAAGACGGGCACCTGGCATTTCCTGATCCAGAAGTGCTTCCATGACTGGATCCAGAGGACTTGGAGGCATGGGACAGAGAAGCTGGATGACCCAAATCCCCTGCTACCAAGACCTCAGTAGGCTGTGACCAGGAGACTGGAATGAAAGAGGTGGTCAATGTCAGAAGCACCATTTATACCAAAGGCACTTTTGGTACCAAGGTGGTCAAAGTTGGAGTTGTCAATACTGATGTTGGTGTCAGTCCGGAAGCCATCTTTGCCTTTTGCTGAGGAGGTTTCCACACCTTTCCTGGCAAGGTAGAGGCTGAAAACAGTAGCTGATTGAAGACTGCCTGATCCACACCTGCAGACACTTCTTCAAGCAGTAGATGTGAGGCCTGATTCTTTAGTGCTTGTGACATAATGCCCTTGCAAATGGACCACTTTTTGAAAACATGCCCCTCACCCAGACAGAACAAGCACTGTGAGTGAGCATCCGACAGAGAGGCCTTCTGACCACAAGAGGAACAAAGCTTGAAAAGAGAAGTAGACACCAGAAAAGTAAAGGAAGAAGGAACAAGCCCTGAAATAAAGAGAAAGATTTTACACGTGTGTGTGTGAGTGTGTGTACGTAGCAGGAGAAGGAGAGAAGAATTAAAAATACAGTAATGTAAAGTATTAGAAGGAAAGCAAAGCAATAGAATGAATGATATGATATAGGTTTCTTTATTGTTGTACGTAACTAATGGCCATCACAACTTTTACAACGAACAGTTAAAATATAGTACAAAAGTATAATATAATTACATGTTACAATAAAATAATAAAACAGTGAACACATAAATGAGCTATAGGATCACTGTATTAAGAATGATTAGTTTGTCAAGGTTGTTGCCGGACAGGCAAAGATTTCCTGTGAGTGGACAGCAGAGAGAAGAGGCGGTGTGGCCAGACAGCCAGGTACAAGGCCGACAGGATTGTTATGGCTATGTCTTGTGTATTAGAGAAGGCCACACACCAGAGCACTGATTGGGTCACCCCACCTGTTCCAGGGTGACAAGGTAGTATAAAAAGGCTGGTGTTTGCCTTGACCAGTGGCCAGTTAGATGCCCTAGCGGGACCTGCTATGCTATTGGCAATATACTGTTTGTAAGGGGAGATGCTGCCTGATTTTTCTCCATTATCTTCTGTTATTCCTCTTTGTCTAATTGCTGGAATGCTAGCATGTTTTGCTAAGCCTTATCTTAGAGTGCGGCAATAAATCAAGCCTCTAAGTCTTACTTAATGAGCCTCTGGAATTTTTTCTGCTTCACTGGGACTCTTTGCTGTGGCGAAGCCTTGCTTTACAGATTGCACTCTGCTCATGCTCAGAGGAGCCAAATCCTGCCAGTCCTGACATTGTTGAAGTCACCTTTCCTCTGATAAAATAAGCATGTATTTTTCTGGCTACAACTGTGAACTGGGCCACCAAATAGGTAACCCTTGTATGTGAGTCCACAAGAAACTCTACCACAATATTCTGAGGACAGCAGGCCCAGGAAGGTTGAATTAATGGAAACAGAAATCTTTGATGAGGCTCGGAGTAAAGAGGGCAGTATAACAGGTAATGAATTATATCCTCTATCTGGTTGCAGCCAAAATCACATTTTCTCTCTGCAATGGGGATATGTCGGTATCTCCCTTCAAGGTATGCAGAGGGCATCTGCTGAAATCTTAACTCTGTAAATGCCCTTCAGAGCTACACAAATGTCAGGTCTTCGAAGTATTGTAGCATTGTGTGGTTGACCTGAGTATAAGGATACCAAATTGAAAATCGTGCCCTGATTATCTCCGCTCTATTTTGCGTCATGGTTGCAAATCCAGCTTTTGAGGTCCCTGTTACTAAGTTTTAAATAATTCTCTACATTAAGATGGTGACTCATTAATTTGTTGTAGCATCGTTTTGCCCAGCCTCTGGCCCTTAATTCCTCTAACCAACAGAGTTTGCTGAGAGAGCTGTCCTCAAGCTCATTTAGCCTGCGCCAGAATCTTAAGAAGGGCAAATCTATTCTGGCTGCTAATGATGCAACACCAAGTTCTGCCCTCAAATGAGTTGCTGGAACCCCAGGTGAGAGGCCCAAAATCTGCCTTATAAATTGAATTTGCATTATTTCCAGCG